>PVJL010004861.1:0-120121 GCA_004026885.1 Lyroderma lyra
CTCTCTTTTTTTTTAATTCATTTTTATTGTTAGACTTATTGGGGTGACATCTGTTAGCAAGGATTACATAGGTTTCAGGCATACAATTCTACAGTGCATTGTCAACTTGATGTATAATCAGTTCACCACCTAATGTGACTTCTCTTTCCATCACCTTATATTTAGCTTCCCCCCTCCTCTCCCACCCCCTCCCCTTTCTGCCCTCCCTAACCCACTCATCCCCAAATAAACATTAAACTATTGATTGTGTCCATGGGTTATTTGTTTGTTCATTTCTTTTTTTCCTTGCTTTCAGTTTTATATTCCGCATATGAGTGAAATCATGCAGTTCTTTGTTTTTTCTGTCTGGCTTATTTCACTTAGCATGATGCCACTCTCTCACCTATGAAAACACACACTCATTTAAATACCTGCTTTTGGATGTATCTGTGTCCAGTTGTATGCACTGTATGAATGAGGATGAAAATGACTTTGAATCTCTATGTGGCAGTGTTCATTCAGTCAATAAAACTTAAACAGAAATGAGGTCACCTTAACTTCAGTCCCCTTTCCTCTCCAGACTCCATTTATATTCCCTGTCTGTGCTTCACAAAATGCATAGCACTGCCTGGGAAGATTTTGTACTTTTTTATTCTTCAGGGAAAGAACACTATATATTTCTCTTCTTCCTGCAATGATAGCTTTTCCCCAACCATATTCAGGAACAATCCGTCATTGAAATGTTGCTTTAGAGAGTGGTGGCAGGTCAATTAGAGAAGAAATAACATGGATTATTTTAAAATAGCAGATTCCTGACATTTTTTGATTAGTGACAGTTTTATGTATTTTGTACAATTCACACAGCATTCCAGCTTTAAACGGCTCTCTCAAAAACAATTTCTTTACACCCAAAAAGTGTAATGTAGCATGCCTTAGTTTTGACTTTATAGTAATTTAAGGCCTAATTAGGCATTGTTTTTCTTCGTATTTCTTCTTTCTTTAGAAAGTGTACATTCTCTAAAAATACAAATTATTCCTATTCTACCACTTGCACCTGTGTTACCTTGGGCAAATCACTTAATTCTCCAAGCCATGGTTTATTTATCTGGAGATAACAAATGCACCAGCCTCAGAAGGGATTTTGAGGATTAAATCAAATAAAACATGATAAGTACATTGCACAGTGATAGGTGCATGACTCATGTTCCATATGGTGGGTAATTTTCATTATACTGATTGTTATTTTTATTAATAACTATTTCATGTTGAATGACTGGATCCCCATTGGGCATGTGTTGTCCAACCAACCACGTAGTAAACTAGTCAGTGCACCTGGGGAATCACACAGCTTGGCCTGGAGCTTGGTTTGTGGCAGAGAAATGCAGTGATCTCTTCCTGGAGTGCATCCCAGCTCCCTTTTAGGTTTGTTTACTGGGAAGAATTTCTGGAACCTTTCATTTCATTATTTTAACTCAGTGAAATCAGTTTGTTCTGAAAGACATTCATTGAATAAGCTTAGAGTTTCATGGCCAGTAAAAGGGAACTTGGAATGTAGTTACATTGGTTTAGAACATTGCTTTATTTTTTAAATTAAAATCATTGTTCCTATCCTCTGTACATCCAGGTTTTAAAGGACTGGGTAGATCATTGCTAGCCTTACATTTTTTTCTATATGCTATCTAAGGTAAGTATCAGTCAGTCCTCTCTTGACCTGAGTTAGGGCTTCCTCTTTGAGACTTACTTATTTTGTCACTTAGCACTAGTTACACAGGCTTAAGACCACTGGATTTTTAGTCTCGATTTCTTTCTCATGCTCAGCCCCTCCCTCTTCCGTCCAGTTTACAAAGGCTCTCCATTTATTAATACTAACATGTTTTGCAATTTACCATGTACCAAAAAATACACTGTGAATTGTGCATGCATTGTGATTTAATTCTCATCTCAGCCCTGTAAAATATGTATACCCTCATTTTTATAGATGAAAAATGTTGAGGCTCAGAGAGGTTAAGTGATTTTTGGAGGGTCATATAGTTGAGAAAACACTCAACAAGGACTTTTATCTGTATTCTTCAAGTATTTCTAACATATCATCCCATATTGTTATTAGAAAAAACACCCCAGTCTATATAAAGTAAAGGGTTTTCATTATAACATTGAGAAGAAAATGCAATTGCAATGTCTAATTTAAGTTTCACAAATTAACATATATAAGCACACAGACATGTTTTAAGATCTACATGTATAATTAGGTTTTATACATTCAATTTGACTGATGGTTAAGTACTTTAAGGACCTTGAAGGGGGGTTAAGATGCAGTTTCTATCTTCTATTGAATTGGAAACTTTAGAGAAAAAGATTATGTGGACTTGGGGTAAATGGATTTTGTGGTGACTATTCTCAGTGTTGTGGGAATTCAGAAAAGAGAGAGTGATAAGGACTGTCCTAGGGAGAAGTTCTGTGCTCACATTCAGCACTTTCATTCTTTAGTTTGAATAAGGACAGTAGAGAATATGTCCATCTAAGTAAGAAACACAAACAAGAGCAGGAGATTGTGAAAATGTGGGGTTGGAGGAGAGCCTGGAGCAGAGACAGGTCAGAGACAGAAGTCCATGTGCGTAATTATGTTGAGATGGGCTGGGTGGAGCATAATAGAGAGAGCAATGAAACTTGAAAAGCAAAGTTAATTTTCCTAGGGAAGGGATTATGGAGCCATTGAAGTTTTAAAAGCAGGTAAGAGACTGAACTAAGGAAGCAAACTAGGAAATATTTCATGTTTATGTGAAAGATAGCATATCATATGCCCTGTTTCACACTTAGCTACCTACACTATTTCAGTCTCATATGTACTTTGAAAACTTGTTACACCATTTTAAGTTTTGAGTCACTGTTTAAAAAAGGAATGTCAAAAGTATGTCAATGGACAGTGCATTCTAAGAGAGATGTTAAAGGGGGAAAAGTCATTAGGCTTATGCATATGTGTTTTTATCTCTTAAAATATACTCTGGAGCTCTCATATCAGAGCCTAGAGGGCATCCTCATTCTTTTTTTATAGTTGCATAGCTTTCCATTCTGTGACCATGAAGATCACCTCGCCTGATTTTCAGGGCCCAGGATGGATTGCTAAGGTCAGGAGTGGACACACCTGTGGCTCTGGGACGTGGCCCGGAGTCTCCTCCACAGGGTCTGCACAGTTCTGTGCTCGCATCAGTGGTGCCTGTCCCCTGAAGTTCTCCAACCAAAAATGTTGTTAAGTTTGGGGTTTTCTAAAAATATAATAGGTGAAAAATGTTATTTCCAGGTGTTTTTTATTTGTATTCTTTTACCATGTGATTCCAGGGTTAAGCAGGAATTTAAAAAAAAAAAAAAGAAAGAAAAGATAGAGCCATTGACCGAAATGAGAAAATCAGTAGAAAGATCTGGTTTGGGGGAAAGCTTATGAGTTTAGCTTTTAATTTGCTGCAATTAAGAATGATGAGAGATGTCCAAGGGACTGACAGCTCTGTAGAAATGGCAGGACCTCTGAAGAGGCAGTTTTCAAGTAATTATCATATCAGTAGGATATAGAATTTGATTTAAACTGTTTTTCTTAAACTTCAGGCAACTTGCTATGAACCAGGGTTATAATAAATATCACTAAAATTTATTTTCTTTACAGTACTTTTATATTTTTGTTCATCAGAAGTGAAATACCAAATAACACGTGTTCTGTGGACACCACACCATTAATGACAGAGCATGTGAGTATAGCAATAAGAGACAACTTGATTTGAAACATAAAATTAAGATGAAAGGCAAATGCATAGATTTGAAAAAGGTGAGAAGGTGGGGTTTTCTGTGTTTTGTTGTTTATCCAGTCAGGGCTGTGTAAAGTATCTTAGCATATTTATATAGCTAGGTCTGTTACCAAACTTTAGGGGTTCACCACTTAAGGTGTCCTATTCAAGAATGCAATGTCGTTGTCGTTAGGTAGTTTTATTTACTTGCAGGAGATTCACACCTAAACTCTGTCTCCCGGAAGGGAGGCTTAGGCATTGTCACATACACTGCTTAGTTAATTACACAGTAATGTCTTTGCAGTTGGCTACACTTATCAAGTTGAGTACCTGTCAAGCTCATCCTGTTTACAATGCCATCTGTAAAATACTGTGCTGCATTTTAACATTTATCAAGACTAGTGTTTAATAAGAGGGGTCCAGACCTTGAGACCCTTGTGCTATCAAACAGATTTACATGGCAATCTATCAATATGTCTAAAGGAAAGCTTCTCCACTAACACAGGGGTCTATTTATTCTCATTAACAATCGATCCCTACTAGGAGATGTACTTATATCGAAGCCCATAGTTTGGAATGATTTAAGGATTTGCACAATAGAAGAGCCCTAAATATTGCAGAGGAATATGTAAGTTACTTTAGAAAGGAGGAGGAAGAAGTTCTCAAGTAGGCCTGAGAAGGGGAGGGGGAAATGGACCAAAGGAAGCCAATGAAAGGGTAAACCAAGTCATATGAAAGTAGGAACTGGACTTGATTTTCTTCCTTTTTCTCTTTTCTGCCTTACCTGTTTCACTCAAAAGTAAAGACAGGAAATACGTAAGGCGTGACTGTTTTGACTTTGTGAACCTAAATAAGTCTGGAATACCAAATCTAGATTAAATAGGAACGACATTTAAAGGAGGTCTGACACAGCACAAGTGCAGTGGCTACATATACAAAGTGATTAGAAGACAAAACCCCATTGTCGTGAACCCAGACTCTAGTCCTTCCTGCAGGTATCACTTCTTCCTGCCATGAGCCCAGTGCTGTCCAACTACCCTCCAAATCCAGCATCCCACACCCCCACTGAAGTATAGCCTCTACTCCTTACTTTGAAATTAATATTTTCTTCTCCCTTCCTTCTTCTGCTATCAAACTTTTACCAGCTAGGGTAACCAAACCCTCAGTTAAATGGACACTAAAGTTAAATAGTAATCAGCGTAAGGGTAAAGAGATGTATTAACACATAGGCATGTCTAACCAAGGAAATGTTTCAGGGAGAATGGAGGAGTTGGGATTGAGAGAAGGTATCTGGTGTTCCTTGCCTATTTTAGGGATCCAGGAGGTTCCTTCAAACAATGGGACAAAAATAAAATAAAATAATATAAATGCAACTTGGTGAAAGATACAGAGTAGGCTAGACATTTTCTAGGCAAGATGGAAGCACACAAGTAAACCAAGTTTAAAGATGTATAAACAGCATGATTTGTTAGTATGCGACCACATATCATGAGCTCCTCAGTTATCACCAAAAGGAAAACTTGACTTAGCACATGACAAAGAATTCAAATCTAGTTTCTTATCTCTTACAAAAAGCAGTGGGAGTGCAATATCAAGAAACTTCAGGTAAGAGGCAAAGAGGATTACATACACTAGCAGAAATCTTATAAATTTGCTCAAAATTTTACCTTTAGAATATGAGCCTAACCTTGAAACATGGCTGGAAATGTTTTTAACTATTTCAGTTAAAAGAAATTCTAGGGGGTTCCCTGGTGGTGTAGTAGCTAGGTTTCAGCGCTTTCAGCATCATGGCCTGGGTTCAATTCCCAGCCAGGGAACCAACAAAAAAAAAAAATAATAAATCTAAGTAAAAATATGCCTTATTGATCTAAAGTAGTCCATAGTAGAAGTTTTCTTTGGTTCTAATTTCTTTACAGGTTATTAAAATATGCAAATGAAACACAGCATTAATGACTTCTATTAATTTTGACAGGCGCATCAAATAGCTATATGTTAAAAGTGTAAAAAATTTACACAGAGAATTTGCCAACTGCCATACCATTCTAAATTAAAGAGGATCAAAGTCAGAAACATTGGAGTCTAGAGATATTCACATAATCATAAACATAATGTAACATGTTTATATTTTAAAGTGTATTTCAAAGAGCAGAGAAAAACACTGAAAACCTTCTTGTTATCAATTGAATGCTATTTTTATTTTGGTTTGTGCCAATATTTTCAACAGGTGATCAACGAAACTCAAGAAGATCCCTGTCCTGGTTTTTCCTGGGTGGATAAACTTTCTACAGTGCAATCGCGCAGAGTGTAAGAGGTTCTGTTCTTTTGTTTCATACTTGGTCAAAGCAAGCATTACCAGAGTGAGACAGTATTCAAAAGAAAATGTAACACAAGCTTTGACTTTCTCAGCCCCAAGGTAGAGAGACTTTCTTGTCCTCTGCTGAATTTTTAGCTACGTAGGTTCTTTGTCTTAGTGCTTTAAGAAATGTCTGAGGGTTAGACTCTAAACTACTACAGAATCTCTAGTCAATAAAAAACTGACAAAAAGCAATCTTACCTTGCAGGACTTTTGCACCTAAAGTAAAAGAGAGGACTATGGTATAGGTCACAGAGTATAATGACCAATATGCTCTCAGAAATCACAGTGGATTTAGGCAATATACTTCTTTCATATTGCACTGCCTGGGGTGACCACCTTCCACTGGAAATCTCTCCACTTGTGCATTAGACAAAATCCCCCCAAAATCATTGGACTCACTTGCCTCTTGGAGATATGGCCCAAGTCTGAGGAGTCAACATGACTCCAGTACTTAAAAGTGAAGCATTTCCCTCTTACACCAAGTAATGTTTTATCTTAAATATCCATATTACTTCATTAAAGCAACACTCTTCTTCAACAAAGTGGCGTGAAGACACAGGCAAGTCTATGGATCTTAATAGCTGTTTTGAATAAACACATGTATAGTACTTAGTCTGCCCTAGCCCTGTGCTGGATATTACAGAGCGCTTAAAAAAAAGAAGCATAGGGAGTTCCCTGGTGGTGTGGTGGCTAGGCTTCGGCACTGTCAACGCTGCGGCCTGGGTTCGATTCCCAGCCAGGGAACTAACCACATTAAAAAAAAAAAAAGCATAGAGGGCATAGTGTCAGTCCACAAATGCTTCATAATTTAATTAGAGAACCAGGTTTATTTATGGAGACTTATAAATATTATGAAATATTCTCATCTGTGTAATGATGACTTATAATATTAATCCATTATAACTTCTGTAAATCAAGTATCTCCAAAATTAAAGAGTTGAAGACCTAAGCTGCACTCAGTCCCAATGCCCCTTGGACACAGCAGGGTATTTCTTTGACTTCTGCCAATCATATGGTTTGATTTAGATGGGCGATTTCTGCATTGCTTATGATTTACATTTTGAAACATGCTTTAGTGATGATTCCATTTGTGTGTTTGTCAGAAATATTGTTGAGGGCCAAAGTTAATAGTGATTTATTTTTTTAAGGGGCTGCGGTCTTGCGGCGCTATCTGGAATACTCTATGGATCTGCATTTGTGCCAGTCATTTATATTAAGGACCACAGCAAAAGAAATGATAGTATATATACAGGGGCAAGCCAGTATGGTGAGAGTAAAAAGTTATTTTATTTTATAAATAGCTTCAAGACCTGTTTTTTTGCTTAAGAATATAAAAAGAATGTGATCATCATAAATATTGGTGCTTTGATTTGATCTTACTTTTTCATGATAAGTGGTGAATTAGATAGAAAGGCACAGAAAACTAAAAGAAACAAAGAACTGCGTGAGTATTTTCATGTGATCTTTAACATAGAAATAGAATCAACTGTAGTCAGGATTCATTTCAGCTACTCAGGTCTCGACACATGGTTTCCAGGTTTACACTAAGATTTGAAGATTATTTTTCTGGTTAGGTGATATCTGGGAAAAGAATGTATTCTTCTCTTAAACAAAAAAAGCTGAAGTACAGTACATAGGACTTTAAAATCAGTAAAGGTCAAAGTATAGCCTTCCTAAAGGTCAAAGTATACCCTATTTAGTCAGAGGATATTATTTTTCAAGTACAGAGTGGTGCATTGAAAGGCCCAACATAATGCTCTCTAATTACCTCAGTCTCTAGTGATCAAATTAATCTCTCAGGCATAAATTCAACACCATGTGCAATAGCCTTGTGTAGGCTCTAAAGGAGATGAATAAGTGTCTACTCCAGAGGTCCCTTAATTATGTTGAAACATGACTAAAACCCATGGAATGATAAAAGAACGAGATCATGGATAATAAAGTTCTAAATTGGATGGTACAGAAAATCATTGTGATCTACACATTCAGATAAGGGAGGAGTTTGGAGGGCAAAAGTCATGACAAAGATCGATGAAAAAGCTGGGATTTTAACTCAACTTTAAATGAGAAGATAGACTTTGAGTAGTTATCAGTTTCTTTCTTTCTTTTTATAGTCAGCTCCACAAATAGTACTCAAACTTTTTACTAACTTCTCTCTTTTTTAAAGATTTTATAAATTTTTTGTATTTTATTTTTAATTTTTAAAGGATAAAAACTAATAAAAATGAAATAACAGGATAAATTAGAAGAGAAAGAAACACAGGGTGAAAAATAAACAATACCAGTAATGACTCTAAAAACTTGTACACTTGCAAGAAATGAGTCCTAATTTTGGTTCTAAGATTTCTTAAAGCCACAAGGGGAATCAGATCAGTCCCACAATTTATCGAACACAAGATAAAAACAACTAATTGATCAGGAGTACAGCTGTTCTTGGTACTGGGACATAACAAACAATGACCTCCACGATCTCTTTACATAAATATTACAATCAGTTCTCAGGGATCTTTCTTATGACAACTCAATAAAGTATAGTCTAATAGGAATATACTTTATTCTAATTTATTCAAAAATAATTCTAGCATGGCATAATTTTTATTTCATTTATTTAACAAACACATAAGGAGTGCATGCTCTGTGATAGGCACAATATTTAGCACATTATGTAATAACTCAGTTAATTGTCATAGCAATATTATTGGATGAATACCATTACTGTTATTTTATAATTGGAAAAAATTAAGACAGAGAGAGATTAGGTCATTTTTTCCAAATGTCAAAGTTAGCAGGTGGTGGGTTGTGGATGCCCACTCAGGTGATCTGGGCTTGAAATAACTGTTAGGCTGCCTTTTGTGGTGGTCCATAAGTGGATGCGCTCTTCTTAGATGATACAGAAGTACGACTTAATGTTTTAGCTGAATAGACAAACTCTTTGACCTTTAAGCTTTCCTCCTTAAATATAGCCATTTATCTATCAAAATTTTAGTTGAGAGAAACGTTGTGTCCAGTATCCTTCCCTGTAGTGCACCCATCTGAATGACCAAAGTACCATCTGCTTAAACAGTCAGTGGAGTTGAAGTTTCTCAGACATTGGCCCACCATCGTGAGTTAACTCTCCCATGTAATTAGGTTTATAGTAAACAACTGAATAAAACCCTCTTTGGGAAACTTCCTAAATATTCTTCTGTATAGCTGTCACCTGCAACAGAGGTACTGGTGTCTAGATTGATCAATAGACAATATAAAATTAGAAGTCTCCCCAAATTTTTCACATCTCCCTTCTCACTACAGTCTACTTAGAGATTTGCTTCAATTGCTATAGCCATTAGTGAAATTAGGTCTGACTACCTATCCTTAAATATATCCATTATATATTATATAATGTATTTTGTTTCTTATTTAGCTTTCCAAGATCATCACAAAAGGCAGCCCTTTTAGATTCTATTATAGTAAGTAAAGTACTACTTAAAATTTTCAGGTTTTAAATTATGTTAATTAAATTTCTATATAAACAGCATATAGAAAACTAAGGTGATATAGTATAATTAATGGCTCCTTTATTTTAAAATTAAATTCAGTGAGTTTGTTGCATGTCAGAACTCTAAATAGATTTTCAATGACTGAAATTATACACATGAGCGTTCTGTCATCTATACTTTCAGATTTAGACTATGTTTTTGCACATGGCAGCGGCATCTTTCTCACAAGTACGGTCTACTTTCTGGCCTACTGTATAACCATGAAGAATAAACCTAAACTATATCCTGAAACAGTCTTGCCAGGTAAGAATATTGACTATAGAACATCATCTTACTCTGTAAACGTATCATTCTCTTCTCATTTAACTTGAATAATCTAATTGTCTTTTGGAAACCAAGCCATCGTGTGTGTGTGTGGTGTGTGTGTGTGTGTGTGTGTGTGTGTGTGTGTGTATTCATTCCCTTAATTGCTTTGGCCCAGTTCACCATCAAATATGAAGAATTTGAAAACCAGGATATGAAATGCCAGTCATTGTTACAGAACCTCAAACTTGAACAATGAATCCAAGATCATACCCTATGTCAAAACATCTTTTGTGCATTGACCATCAACAGTCATTATTATTTCTTCCTCACTATCTAAGGATTCATATTGAAAGTCAGAGTCCTCTGATTTCCATAAAAAACAAGTAAAACTACATATAATTTCTTGCTTATTTAGGAGTTTGCTATAATTTGATTTGGAATACAGGTCCACAGTAAAATTTTTATAGAACAAATGCAGCATATGTGAGAGATTCAATTTGACTGCCTAATTCACTTACACCAAAGTGTGCTGTTACACCACTGTACCATTATAGAAAGTGACAGAATATTTATTAAGGGTTTAGCTAAAATTTTAGCTGGTATTTTTATTCAAATTCTAGGAGTTGTGTTTGTTTTTTTCCTTAGCTATAGGCATAATTCTGAATTTCACCTAGGTTCATGGTTTAGAATAATAGTTTTTGCCCAACATGTTCTGATCCAGTATCTTCCTAGGCCTCTCTCCACGACTTGATCTTTACCTCAATTATTATATTGGGTACTTTATTTAATATCAATAAAGTGAAAGGAGTGATAATTACACCTACAGCAGTCAAGGCAGAGAAATCATTTCATTTCCAAAATGATCATAAAATATAGCTCAAAAATCCATGTTGGCCAACAACATTGATAGGGATGGTTGATATGTGTACTTTAACATTTGTGCTATATCTAGAGGTGACTTTTTCAGGAGAAGAACATGGTTTCTAATCATGTGATGCTTGTGTGTGTTTCAGGATTCCTGTCAGGAGGACTTTGGGCAATAGCAACTTGTTGCTGGTTCATAGCTAATCACTCTCTGAGTGCTGTGGTCAGTTTTCCAATAATGACTGCTGTGAGTAGCTGAATTGTTTTTCCAAATTTTTGTTTTTCAACTGGACTTTGATTTTTTAGGAGGAAAATTAGTGTAATAGGTTCATGTAGGTAAACTGATAGCCTCTAATCTCATGTCCTTTATCACTAAGGGAACATTGCTAGCTTCATTTTAGCAGGTTTGTTAATATTTGATATCCCTTCCATTTTTGCTTGATCATTTTTACCTAATGTCATTTTGGATACATCATAATTTTCTATTTCTAACAATATTCATCTATCACAGTTTATAAATATAAAAGTGCTTTTGTATATATTTTCACACTTGAATCTTATGACAACCTTGTAAGATAGGAAGTACTTCATACTCCCCTTCATACGTTACTTTAATACAAGGTCTGACAATTAAGTTCACCAACTTGCCACCATGTGCTTATGTTAGCAGCACTGTGCAAATGACTCAGTAAGGTGTCATAACCTTAGTATATCTGTGTCACACAGCTGTGTTTGTGTCAACAGTGTGACGGTGTCTTGCTGAGGGGTGTTCATTATTGTTGTTGGATGTGTTTGTGTGCCATCATGAGAATGTCAGAGCTCAAATTAGAACAATGAACATTAAATTACTTGGCAAGAGTGGCTGTGAAATCAAGGACGTGTTAGTCCAAATTTATGGGGATAATGCCATGAAGAAAACGACAGTGTACAAATGGCTTAAACATTTTTCTGAGGAGAGAGAAAGCGCCCCTGATGAAGAAAGTTCAGGGTGACCAGTAATGAGCAGAACTGATGAAAACATTACAAAAATTCATCTAATTGTGCATCAAAATAGTCAGCTGACTGTGAGAAGCATAGCAGACCAAGTAAACATCGGTAGAGAAACAGGAAAATCTTAACTCAAAATCTTGACATGACAAAGGTGTGTGCAAAATGGTCCCAAAGGAGCTCACCAATGAACAAAAGCAGAGGAGAGTCAAAGTTTGCCAAGACCTTTTGGAGAGACAAGAGGATGTTTTAGGCCCTGTTATCACTGGTGATGAAATAAGGGTGTACCAATACAATCCTGAAACAAAGTGCCAAAGCGCACAACGGAAATCAGCCAATTCTCCACAACCAAAAAAATTCCATCAGTCCAAATCAAGAGTTAAATGACGTTGCTAACCTTTTTGATATCAGAGGGATTGTTCATTACGAATTTGTACCAGTGGGTGGTCAACCAAGTTTACCATTTGGAAATGCTGAAAAGGCTGTGTGAAAAAGATGAAAACAACCTGAACTTTTTACCAATTCATGGCTCTTGCATCATGACAGTGCACCAGCTCACACGGCACTCTGTGAGGGAGTTTTTAGCCAGTACGCAAATAACGGTATTGGAGCACTGTCCCTACTCACCTGACCTGGCCCCCAATGGCATTCTTCTTTACCCAAAGATCAAGTAAATGTTGAAAAGAAGACATTTTGATGACATTCAGGACATTAAGGGTCATACGATGACAGCTCTGATGGCCATTCCAGAAAAAAGTTCCAAAATTGCTTTGAGGGGGTGGAGTAGGCGCCGGTGTCAGTGCACATCTTCCCAGGGGAATACTTTTAAGGTGACCGTACTGATATTCAGCAATAAGGTATGTAGCAGTTTTTCTAGGATGAGTTCATGAACTTAATTGTCAGACCCTGTATGTTACTTCAATATTTTTAAAGGAAGGTATTCAGAAAGTGCTAAAGCAAAACACTCTCTGGATAATGCCATTTATCATGGCATACATAATACAATTTGCTTCATCTGACTTTTTTAGGTGCCAATTATGTAGCACATAGTTTGATACCAGAAAAACCAAAACTAAAAAAATTTTTTTTTACCTAGGCAGAGTAAGTATTGATAGGATTATCCTCATTTTGAAGATGAGAAGATTGAGGCAATAGCTCAGAGTATTATCTGAAAATGACAAAGCCTGTGGAAATGTCAAGGCTCCTAAGTACAGTTTCCAGTACACGGTGCTACTTTTTGCCATCCGTATAGAATCCAATTTAGAGTTTGTTCACATTTGTTACAGCACTGGGCCTGACATACACATAGTAATTAATTGCTTTAATGCTAGGCTGTTATGTCTACTTTTGATATTTTAGATTGCTAGTCAGTTGTTCACCTGTATCACTTGCTTCTTAAATCACCATCATAAAAAAGTTTTGCCTGAAACAGTTTAGCAGTACACCTGTTCAAACATACAACACTAATTTTTAAAAAACAGTTTGTCTAGTATAAAACACACTATATAAATGTTGGAAGCATCCTTAAATTTTAATATAAATGTTGGGTTTCAAATGGTAAATTTTTGACAGTTCTCCTGTGTTCATAAAAATAGCTTTAAATTACAACTAAATTCAAATGATAAAGGGTTTTCCTTAATTTAAAGAACCCACATTTTGACATTCGTAATCTCTGCTGAGGGAAAATGTTACTAAAATCAAACAAATTAGAAGGAACTTTTTAGGTTTAAGTCCTTATTGGAACGGCAAAGGACTCAAATTCTTTTCACAAAAATGTTTCCTATAATTTCAGGGATATTTAATCCCATTATAGAAATGACCATGTAACAGGAAAATATAATGAGAAGTGGGGTATTAAGCTTACCAGTTAAATGTTTAAAAGTAAATTTGCAGAGAAAAGTGTATAGTATGACACGTTCCTCAAATAGGGAAATAAATGTTAGATTCTTGAAGGAATGTGGGTTCTCCAAAAGGGGTTTGAATAAATTTTATATACAATACACAGATATAATTGAGTCATATAAGACAAGTAGAAATAGAAAGCCAAAACTAGAATCAAAATGAGAAAGGAAGCAAATAGCACAAAGGGTAAATAGTAATGTGACTGAACATTAAGTTTTGGTCTACACTTGCAAAAGGGGGTGATACAATGGGGTAGCTGATTCTTTTTAACTGATAACATAATTTTCTCAAAAAAGGGAACTTATTTCTTAGCATTTAGATTCTTAACAGAATTTATCATATGGGACTTTTTACAAGGGACATTGAGCAACAACACCTACTACAAAGCATTTATAGTAGAGAGACTGTTTCTTGTGTTAAATTATGGTAAAAACTTAGGGTAAAACATCAGAGCCTAATTCAATGGAAATAAATTGCTGAGGTAGGTGGGGTGTGGGCAGAGGGTAGGTGGGAATGGTCACGAAGGCTTTTGGAGATGTGCCTGTCAAAAGATATTCTTGAACGAATGTTGAAAAGCAAAGTCTTCCCACCTGCTAGGTGTGGCTCCTGCTGGTGCTTGGGGACTACTACCCGGAAGGGACGGACACCTTGGGGAGAGGAGGGAACTGGTCCTCACTGCCACTAGGTTCTCTCTTGGTTTCACTCCTGTTCCTCTGTTCAAGACAACCTCATCCACATGCAGAGAAGGTTCTATCTCTACCCTCAACGATCTTGAAAAGGAATACATTTCTTTTTGTATTATCTTCGTGATAGAGCTAGATTTTTTAAAAATGTTTTTTCAAATGGAAAATTTCAAACATCCCTGTCACCCAGCTTCATAAGTATGAATATGACGAACCTTATTTTATCAAAAAGTACATTTTCTGAATCTCAGCAGCTCTGTCTTTCCCAGGTACATACATTCGCATTGTTATATCTCCACTGGTGACTAGACTGTGAGTTCCTTGAAGGCAGTATCTATATTGTTCATTGGCAAATAACATTGAATTAAAAAGCAAAGAAAGAGAGAAGGAGAAAAGAAAACTAAACCCCACATACCCTAAGAAAGGGCTTGTTACCTCTGCTCCAATATCACCTCTGAGTCTAAAAGCCTGATCACCTTATCCAGAGGTTCAGCTTTACAGGATTGTTCAAGCTCACCTTGTTTTCAAGGACTGATTTCACCCAAGGACTGATGTATCAATGTGTGATTTGTATCAATTTACAAAAGGAAAATATACAATCTCAATGGCCAAAGCAGTTGCATCTCTTATCTAAGATGACCTTCCCACGTGGCTCTCCTTTGCATGAATTGAAGAGTCTGTACACACTTTGACTTATGCTTGCATCACTTTTAGCAAAGCACCCATTCCTATAACCACATTACTCCTCACAATAACCTTTAGGCACTGTCCAAACTGAGATTTAGAAAATAATCAGCCAAAAGCCTCAGAAGTCAATGATACCTTCTGGTATTGTCTTCTACCAGAATTTCCAGCTCAAAGAGGGTAAAATTCTTGAGCACTTGGCATGACAACATTAATACTACATCCCCTCTTCCATTGTTTTCTCCCTTCCTGTCCAAAGTCAGTATGAATTTGCCTACAGGACCCAGATGCTGCTTGTTTGGTTTGGATTTTGAGACTTAGGACCTTACATCCTTGATAAAAGACAGTCCCTTTGATGGATTTCTCTGACTCTTTTGATGTGGACTTTTCCACCTGCTGACAAACAGAGAGTAAAGTATTTTTATTGCTTTTCTTACATGCCAGAAGTGGAGTCAAACCTTGTTGACCCAGTCCGTAGACAGTTGGAGGAGTTGAGCGGGGAAAAGATGTTGGAATTGTTTGTTTGAAACTCTTGTAGAGTTTGTGCAGGCCTTGTGAAGGAATCCTAACAATGCTGATACAATGCACCTTCTCCACAAAAACCACAATCCAAAATTTCATTTTTTGCCTCTCAGCTAAAAAAATTAATAAACTTTAATAGCTTAAAAGTTTCAAATTGCAGAATCATCCTTTTCCCCCATCTCTTGACTTCTCATTTCCTTTAATCCCATATTATTTCATTTCTTTTTCACTCCTGCTGGCGATCCCGCTGTTTACTTTTCCTTACATGGTTTTTCTCTCTTCTCAAAATACTGCCTTTCACACTCATTAGAATTTAAACGTAGTTGATTACTGTGCAGCAGTATCCATTGTTTTTGTTTTAATTTTAAAGCACATACTGTTTCCACATGCACATTATTTGTTGGATCCAAGAGAGCATACTAAAATTTTTTCAGTTATAAGTTATAAACTTGTTCTTATATACTTTTTCCTATTAATCCCATGCCTAGTACTATAAGAAACTAGTTCACTAGAAAAAAACATAAACTATTTGCTTATTAAAATATTTTATTACGAATAGATCACATTTTACAAAAGCATTCTATGGCACAAAATATTATAGCATATTTCAAAATAACAAAAATTAAAACTATAAAGAAAAAAAAGGAAGTCTTCACTTTTTACTTACTGCTATTTGAATTTAACTTAATGTTGAGTTAGGGTTGAGATTGTGAATAATTTTCCTAGGCAAAATTGTCATATTACTTCTACAGTATAAAGTTATTGGATTAAAATGTCAGGTCTGCTCTGCAATTTACTGTTATTTACATAGAGTACATCCATAGAAAAACAAGCAATTTCATTAAAGTTCTTATTTTTCTTAAGGGTCCAGGATTTGTAGCTGCAATGTGGGGTGTCTTCGTGTTTAAAGAAATACAGGTATGTACAAAAAAGGGCAGAGTTAGAAAACAGGTATAGATCATGTAAGAAGAATATTAAATACTATGTGTTACGTTCTGAAAATGACACGTGATGCCTCAGCCCACAGCAAAAACACATGAATAGAATTGGCACGTGAGATGTTCAAAATGACTAGGCAAGAAAATACTAAATATATTAGTATGATAATTATTATGAAATATATTTCTCTCCACCCCAATGCCCAGTGAAATCAATGCTTTAGTTGACTTTATAGTTCCTTAAGAGTTTTAGTTAAGTAATCTAATGAAATATAGTAGAGGGAAATTTTACTTTGTATACAATATGGTAGATTAACAAGATAAAAAAAATTTTATCCCAAAGATTAAAATATCCCTGAGGCAAATGGAATTTGAGGATAGATTATTCTGTTGCTTCCCTTGCCCACCAAAGGCCTCCATATCAAACCAGCAACCTTACAGGAAAACAGAACGGTGATAGGGACTACTACCTCTTCCCTTTCATGTGTGATTGAGGGAAATTTAAAATTGTATTCATCGAATAGTTCCAGGTGTGTGTGTGTGTGTGTGTGTGTGTGTGTGTGTGTTCATTAAACATTGTTATAGTTTCTTTCTATTTATCTTTATTTGTGGGAAAAGCCTTCCATTGAGGAACACACAAGTTCAGACAATTAATTTCACAAACTCATCCTAGAAAAAGTGCTCCATACCTCATTGCTGAATATCACTGTGGTCACCTTTAAAGTACTCCCCTTGGGAAGCTATGCACCGACACCAGCCTCTGGACCACTCTTCAAAGCAGTTTGGGAACCCCTTTTCTGGAATGGCCCTCAGAAATGACATCGTCCCCAAAATCTGACAATTAAGTTCGCTGCCAACGTAAGAGCACAGTGATAAGTTCACGAACTTAATTGTCAGATTTTGGGTACAATAACAGCTCTGGTGGCCATTCCAGAAAAAGGGTTCCAAAATTGCTTTGAAGGGCAGACTAGGCACTGGCATTGGTGCACAGCTTCCCAAGGGGAGAACTTTGAAGGTGACCATAGCAATACTCAGCAATGAGGTATATGTAGTGCTTTTTCTAAGATGAGTTCACAAAATTAATTGTCTGACCTTTGTATAATATGTGAATAGTATTTTGTAATAGTTTTTACTAAAAGCAATACAAATCCAGAGACACTTTCTTAAGGCATCATAGACATAATATTTTCTGTCTTACTATGCAGTTGTAATAGCAAATAATTCTTCATTCTGAGATCTGATGTTGCTAATCTCTAGGAACCATAGAGTGATCTGTATCCCTGGCTAGTCCTTAAAGTGATTGTTCAACTTTTGATATAAAAATCATGTATTTCATTCATTCTAAATGAAATGTTTTGATTTAGAAAGCCATAATTTGATAATATAAGATTCTCAGATAAAATAAATTTGTTTAAAAGATATTTGGATCATAATCCTAATTTTTTGAAAATACACAAGACAACTTAAAACATTTATAGACCCTAAGTTACTTTTATACATGTTTCTCATTTATTTTACAAATCCTCTTTCCTAGATATAAGATCTCCCTTGAGAGCATCACTAACCATAGAACCTAGTATTAATTTCTCAAAGTCCTCTAAATAGATACTAAAAGACATTCAAAGAAAGTTTTAAAAGATATTTGTAAAAAGACAGCTCAGACCAGAGGAGGAATTTTTAAGAATAAACCATAACCAAGTAGGTCTTAATTAAGGAATGAAAGGATAGTTCATAATGTGCAAATTAATTAGTATAGTTTATTATAACATTGGATAATCAGAGGGAAACAATGTGATGATATATATTCAAAAGGCATTTACTAAAATTAAAAACAAGTTTTTAGTTAAGAAAGCAACCTCTTAGTGAAGCTGCAAATAGGAGGAAGCTTTAGTTGATACAAGATGTCTATCAAAAACAATAGCAATTATGTAAGTAGGGTGAAAGTTAAGAGTTCTTTATCAATTATACCTCACTAAAACTGAAAATGAAAGTGTTCTCTCTCAGTTGGAATTCAAAGCTTTCTCCATCACAGACTTTATTCAGTATTCTCTGGAGCTCCTGGCCAGTGTGGCATGATAGAAGTAAGAAATAAGAGGAATGGATATAGGAAAAGAAATGAGAAAATTGTCATTTGCTTATAATGTTATCTTCTTTAAAAATTTCAGAGAATCAGCTGAACATCCTGAGACCCAATAAGACCAATTAGTACGGTTATGAAATACAGGCTAGAATATAAAATAAATAGCTTTCCATATGCCACCAATTAGCAACTAAAAATAGGAAAGTAAATGCTATTGATATGTACAAAGACTATAAAATATAAGAAAATTAACAAGAAATATGCTAGATATCTAAAATTTTTTATTTTACTACAAAAGGACATAAAACAAAATCAGAACAAATGGAGAGACTCACCATCATCCTGATGGAAAAAACTCACTATGGTTACTAGGCAGTTCTCTTCAATTACATTCCGTGTGATTCCTATAAAATCCCAATGGAATTCTATTGGTAATTTTGAGAGTGAGTGTGAAAGTTTGTTGTAAAAAAGAGAGAAAAGGCCAAGTGGAAAGCAAAGAGTGAGTTTTGCTGACCATTCTAAAGTTTCAAAAAAACCTTACGAATCTACCTACAAACAGAACTTAGAGGTGTCCAGTGATACTTACCGTTCAATACAGATGCCTAATTGCCTCTTGACAACTGAGCTAAAGGAAAGTTTTAAATTCCTTACATGCCAGCTAGTTTAAAAGAATTGTCAACTGAACACTGAACCCAAAATCCTATCAGCATTTCTAAAAATTGTTTTTCTTGGGAACAACATGAAACCTAGTGGAAAACAAAAGCAAAACACTTATCTTTATGACTTTTGGGACCTGTCAGTTATGTCTTAAAGCATTTCTTGAAGACTTGTATTTAAAAGTCTATACCTAGCAATAAGGACTTAAGCTGAGATCCAAGCACTTTTGTGTGAAAGAATTTAATGATTTATTTCTTTTAATGCCATCTGTGTTCCAGGTGGATGCTTTGCACTTCTCATGTTCTTTTATATCTGATATCTGTTCCCTCTTTGGGAAGTTTGTTTTATAATTTTATATTTAGCTATTTTAAGCTAGATATCCACTACATTTTTAGCAACACACTTTAGTTGGTATATCTACATTCATACCAGGGCGAGGGTTTGTTACCACAATTTATAGGTCAGTGGCTACCCCCAGATAAAGCATGAGATGATTTTTATCTCAGCAGCTGTTTCAAAAATTCAAGTTAAAAAATGTTTGCTTTGGGGAGAATGTTAGCATCAACAAGGGAGAACTATTGGTATTGCCCAAATACAATCAGTCTTTTCTAGGAGATTAGGCAGTTTCGGCAGATTCTTAACTGTAAAGGGGAAAGAAGTATTTTACTCCCTGGAATTTACTCTTCTGTCTACATAAGCAATAAAGTAGAGAGCTTAGGGAACTATTTACATAATGAGGTTGTAAAATGCTGACAGTTGAGGCCCATATATTTTTTTATTTAAGTAATCACATTAATTGTCTAATTTAAAGTACATTTAGAAATCACCTGAGTGTACTCATTTTTTCAAGAAATATTTATTGAGTGCCTACTTGGCACCAATATTGGCATTTAGGTAAAGGCTACTATCTTTAAAACTAAGAAAAAGATGTCAGAGAATCGGAAAGCCTTAATTCAGGACTCGTGTGTGTGTGTGTGTGTGTGTGTGTGTGTGTGTGTTGCTTTGGACTAGGCAAGGCTTTGAGTGCTGCTTTTCACTTATCGAACTTGTATCAGAGTGAATCACACAACACAGCTGGCCACAACCTAACTCTTAAAGACCTCAATCTGGTCAGCAGAGGCAAATTGATCCACTCTAACCCAATTCTTTATTAAGTTGAAAAAGGGAATATACATTTTATTGTGTTTTGGCTGTGTATTAATTAGCATTACTCTTGATAAGAGTTAGTAGTAGTATTATATGATTTGACTGTGAGGAGATCTCAATGTAATTTTAGACCCTGTATCTAAAATTAGAGAAACACTAATCCTGTTTTACTTTGTGCTGTTCCAACCTTCCCCTGGAGTCTACGAGTATATTTAAAGAGGGACATAGACAACCTGACAATCATTCAGAGAAAAACAGCCAGGACAGCAAGGGACCTTGAAAGCATTCCATATGACAAACAGTCAAAGAAGCTAACATACTGACCAGAAAAAAAAAGATGCTTCAGGACATAAGACAGTATTTTTCAATGTTTGAGGGTTTATCTTGTGGGAGAGAGATTACAATCGATCTGTCTGTATCCCTAGAGATAGAACTTGCAGGAACTAAAACAGGAAGATATTTCTTTGTTAATCTAAAGACGGACTAACCACATTGGAAAGTGGTGTTCAGCACTTCCCATATGTGTGACCAGTGCAACCCATACATTGCCGGACAAGCCAAACTCAAGTCTCTCTGTTTCTTCCCTGCCCTTCAGGTTGACCTCTATCTCCTTTTCCACACTTCATTATCTCTCTCCCCTAGAGGACTGTCGTTGCCTCCTAATTGGTCTCCTTGCATCTATTTTGGTCCCCTTCAGTCTGCTTACCCTCTGCAAAAAAAAGCGTGTCCTATACAAAATGCAAGTCCAACATCCACTGCCTATTCCTCTGATGTCTTCCCATTGTTGGAAAAATAAAACCCTGAAGTATAACACGGCTTATTAGATCCCTGTCTGCTCAGGCCAATAGCCTGCCAACCTCATCTTGCTCCGCTTACCTCTCATGCCATAGTCCCACTGGCACTCTTTCAGTCCCTGGCAGGTATCCTGCTTCCCTTTACCACAGAGCTTGGCACATAAAACTTTTTCAACTTGGAATTTCGACCAGCTGCCCTCTTTCCCTGCCCAATTCATTGATGCTCATAGTTAGAAGCTCAACTCCCCACCTCCCACCCCCAGTCGCCTTGTTAAGATTCTTTTGCAACACACTTAGAAACAACCGTGGTTGCTCGCTTTTGAATACCCCTCTCACGTTGTGACATTCTTTTCTGTGATTATTGTATGTCCTTTCTCCCATATTATAAAATTAGCCGAATGAGGGCACATTTTGCTCACCATGTGAACCCAAGCACACGCTGATGCGCAGTGAGAGCCCACATGTATTTACGGAATGGGTGAATTAGTAAGGTGGGTTTTCGAGGGAGAGCTGGAGGGACAGCGAAAGAGCATAAAGGTGTCTAAAGCAGATGAGAGATCACACTGGGTGGTGAACTTATTATACAACAAGCTGACAATGCACTGTAGAATTGTATGCCTGAAACCTGTGTAATCCTTGCTAACAGATGTCACCCCAATAAGTCTAACAATAAAAATGAATTTTAAAAAATAAATAAATAAATAAAGCAGATGGTTAGTGAGGCACTTAGTAATTTTTGGTGTCTGTGCCTTTTGCATATTTGATTCAGGTTTCTTAATTGCAGTTATTTTTCTTTATTATTCAGGGTCTACAAAATTACCTACTCATGATACTTGCATTTTGCATAATCTTGACTGGAGCGTTCTGTACTGTTTTTTCTAAACTATGATAATCACATGGCCAGCAGATGGCAGCAGTGGCTAAGAGAGTGCCAGCACTGACACGAGACAGCATGCTGAGAAGTCATTTTTGTGCAGCAAATGGATCTCAACTCATTTGCAGTGGGTAAATGATTTTCTTCCCACAAATATGGGAATGAAGAAAAACTGAGTTTCAGTCAAGTATAAATGAAAAATCGTTCTAATGAACTACTTACGAAGTTAGGCCTTTACTGGGTTACTAAAATGTCTACATGCTCACAGCATTACATCTGAGGGGGCTCCTTTCACCACAGTGTGCACCTAACGTTGCATAATCTAGGAAACAGTGTAAAGTTCATATACAAAGATTTTTGTGTATGTTAAATTTCCAACATATTATCCTCATTAATGAAGGCAGGGAAAGGTAGGAGAGGGTAGGGGGAGAGAAGAGTTATCTTATAATAGAACTAGATTCCAAATATAGCTGGATCCTTTGCTAGTAAATGTACATGTCAGTGTTGGTGACTGAATGTTACAAAGGCTATTGAATTATTTTTAGCCCAACCCTGTTTTTACTTCAAATAAATATTCCCCACCTTTACATCACCCACCCATCTTACTTAGCTTAAAATGCTTTTGATTATCTTCAGATAAAATCTATCTTCAGAGAACAATACTTCCCACCATTGAGAATATGTGTATAATACATATACCTACATGTACAAGTACATATAAATACATGCACATATATGTATATACAATTCCAAATTTGGAGAAAATTCTAGTATTGCTGAAGTGAGGGTCTAGCTTATCAGAGAGAGTATTTAAAGAAATCAAACACAACTTTGGAGATTACATGTATGTATTTATCTGAAATACACTTTCCTAAAATCTTCTTTTAACTAGAGATTTTATTCCTGTTTTTATGGTGGTTTCCAGTAGGCAATAGAAAATGACAGACATGCTAGGTTTATTTTTTAAGGAAACTGAAATGGAACTGCTAGTATTATCACAATGGTTCTCAAACTCTTAAAATAATAGAACCCTGAGTGAAGTGTTTCACCCATCTCACCTGAGAGTACATCACTTTGCTGTGCAGGAGACAGAATGGCATTCTGCTAAATGTATGCACTTTGGGACGAACCTGTTTGGGTTCAAATCTCACCTCTCCTTAATTGTATGACTTCAGGTAAGTTTCTCATCTGTAAACTGGAGATAATGATAATATTGATCTCATATGGTTATTGTGAGGTTCAAATTAATTAAAATCTGTAAAGTATGTTCATGGGCATCTGGCACTTGACAAATATTACATAATTCTTAGCTATTATTATTATGTGTTGTTTTAGAAAACAAACATATATATGTAGATTGGAGGATACCTTGTGAGAGCTACGGCCTTCATTACCACCACATCCAAACGACTACTTATTCATTTATAAATGCAATTTAGAAATGATACTGGAGTCCCAGATTAATTGTTAAATTGCTAATATAAATAAACATTGATTGCAACATCCTACAAAAACTCATTTTAACCTAAAATGTTACTATGTTAGTAAGTTTGAATAAACTGACATGATACCAAAGCTATTTTTCTCACTTAAATATATTTTAAAATTTCATATTGCTAGCATTTAACTATTCTTTTGTTGAGCTTGCCAATTTATATACAAAATTCTAAATGTGAAGTAAAGCAATTTCAGAAGAAATTTGAAAAAAAAATCTTACTACCATAATACAATTTCTACTACCTATACTGTTAACAAGAGTGCTGTTGGGGGTGGGGGGAAGCAGATGTTAATAATCGTAGTGGAGGGGGGGACAAGCTTTTTCAAAACAGCCATCAAAAGAACAACTTGCTATGTAGAGTTTGTCTAAAAGGGCATGTGCCAAATCTTCATTTTCTTTCCTCACCTTGGAAAGGTAATACCTATCTTCCTTGAAATTGTGAGGCTGGTTGGTTTGGTTTTCTTGTCTACTGTGGTCCAAGTCTTATATTTATTTTAACGTTTTCTGGCTTGACTTTCCTTCTCCATGTATAGAGATGACACTACCTTAAGTAGGGAGGTAACAGCCCAGGGAAGCATCCAGATTTGGGAAATTTCCTACTATCAGAACAAAAATTTCTCATTCCTGTTCAGTTTTAAAGAATTAATAATACAGCATTTCCCTTGCACTCTGAAATCTTTTCTTTCTGTTGTACAGATTTATTTGTTCTTAGAGTTGCTAACTACTATGAGGTCAGACAGTTGATTTTGCAAACTCATCCTAAAAAATGTGCTACAAACCTCACTGCTAAATATCACTATGGTCACCTTCGAAGTGCTCCCCTTGGGAAGTATGCACAGATGCCAGCACCTAGTCCACCCATCAAAATGATTTTGAAACTTTTTCTGGAATGGCCATCAGAGCTGTCATCTTACCCAAAATCTGATAATTAAGTTTGCAAACTTGCCACCTTGCATTTACACTGGCAGCACCGTACCAAGAACTCAGTAAATTACGCCACCTTACAGAGTTGTCTGTACAGTGCTGCCAGTATAAGCACACGGTGGCAAGTTCTCAGGCCTAATTGTCAGATTTGGGGGATGATGACAGCTGGGACAGCCATTCCAGAAAAAGAGTTTCAAAATTGCTTTGAAGGGTGGACTAGGCGCTGGCGTCAGTGCATTGCTTCCCAAGGGGAGTACTTCGAAGGTGACTGTAGTGATATTCAGCAATGAGGTATGCAGCACCTTTCCTAGGATGAGTTCATGAAATTAATTGTCTGACTTGTATACCAAGTTCATAGTAATGTTTGCTTCTGATAAGGATAAAGGAGCTCAAAATCGCGGTGCCAGGGTCAAGGTGAACTTAAGCATTATCTGGTATATCCTAATTTTTATGACAATGAATTCATGTACGATGACTAACCAGAAAGAATCCAGCCATGTAACATAAAAAATAGAGGCCTTTATGGCTGCATTTTTTCCCAGACAGCCCTCACATGTGTTCTTTAATATAAGTTAAGATCAATAGCAAAAAAGCTCAGAAGAATATGCCTCAGTGTTAAATTAAGTCTAGGTAAAGAGATTATGTTACTTTCTTCTTTCGTCTTTTAGTACTTTTTAAAAGTTCAAAACTAGCATGCACATGCAAATAAAAAAGACAAAGATCAAGACAAAGTTGGAAGGTTTTCTAAGTTAAGAGTCCCACTTCCTAAAGGTAGGAACTTGCTTTCCTAGCTTCCCTTGCCGTAGTTCAGAAGTGTTGTTCCGAACTGTGTAGCCTTGAAAACCAAATCTCCATCCTCTTGGAGATTCTGTGAGCTACCTAATAAAGTTTTTCTGAAATTTGACATCACTTAAAAAAAATTACAAATGTGTTATAGCTTATTTTAATTAACTTTAATGAGATATAATTTGCATCCAATAAAAACATCCCATTTTAAAGTGGACAATACCAGGAGCTCCAGCAAACACACACACACACACGTGTAAACACCACTACAACCTAGATGCAGAACATTTCCATCAACCCAGAAAGTCTCCTTACGCGCCTTTGTAGTTAACTCCCAAACCAGGCCACCAGTGCTGTTTTCTATCATTCTAGACTACTTTTGCCTATTCTCAAATTTGTCCCTTGGTACCTGTGGGTACCAAAATCTGGATGCTCAAATTCCATCTAGAAAATGGTGTAGATCAATGCATACAGTCAACCCTCCTCATCCATGGATTTCCAAAGCAAACTGAAAACAGTACAGATATTTACTGGAAAAAAAAATCTGCATATAAGTAGACCCATGTTGTTCTAGGTGAACTGTATGATTCTGCGTAGATTGTTTTATACTGTATCTGAAGATATATTAATAGTAAAAACATACTTATTACAAACACAAAAAGTGAATGTACAATTCTTGGAAAGTTTTCTAACTTTGTTCATTAAAAGGCCTACCCACTTAACCCTACCCCTGGATCATTTTATAACAACTCCTCGGTATATACCCAAGAAGAATGAATGCATATACCCATAGAAAGTCTTATACAAGAATGTCCATAGTATCTGAAAACTGGAAATAATCCCATGTTCATGAACAGAAGAATGAATAAACAAATTGTGATATATTCATAAAATGTAATGGAATACTACTTATTAATATTCACACAAAGTGAGGCATCTGGTTGCTTACCTTGAGTTACTAATATAGAATAAATAATCAATTCCTCTGTATAAATACATTTTCAAATCTGACCACCAGAGGTCAGTATAAGTCTAATTGTGATAGGTTTTTTAAATTTATTTATTATTTTTTTAATTGTTAAATTTATTGGAGTGACATGGAAAGAGAACTGACTCTGGGTGATGAACACATAATAAAATACAACACATAGAAGATGTAATATAGAATTGTGCACCTGGAACCTATGTAATTGTTACTAATCAAAGTCACCCCAGGAGTTTTTATGTTTTTAAAAATGTGTTATATTAAGTTTAGGCTTCCTCTCTCTCCTTTTTTTGCTTTTGCATCTCTCCTCTGAAATAACAATACTTTGCCATTTATGGATTTTTAAAATGTAAAGTAAGAAACAAAATTTTATTTCATATGTATCAGTGACATTCTCAGTGTGTCACACATGCCTTATAGTTATTAGGTTTCCATTACCCTTTGACTTCATCATTGGGATTTTTCACTTAACTTTCTGAAAGTTGAACATATCACAAAATAAATCCACTTTGGAGTTATACAGAAGAGTGTATTGCCTTAGAATGTTCAGGACTTACAAGAATTCTCACAGCCAGTGCCACCAACATTGGTGAACATTTACTACATGAATACTAAGTTGGAGGCCACATGTTTCTCTGACCCAAAGACACAGAGCATCATAAATAAATCCTCAGGCTGAATGGCCTCGGGTTTCTCTAAGACACACTAATAATTCTTCGGCTTCATTAGACATTTTAGGTCACAGAGACCTAGAACTATTTGCCCTGTTATTTTGAAGACCTTTTTGCAACCAACAGCTAAAATGTTTCCCAACGTGCTGTTAAGCAATCATGTGCAGTACTTGGATGGATTCTGAATATGGATTTTTATGGGTTTTACCATCACTGGTAGACAAGCTTGAGGAAGGTGTGTACTCACTCCCTATTTCCCGGGCACAGAAGGATAGCTTACTAAGGTAAATGTTGGATGTAAAGTGAGCCTGATGTTCGTTTGTTTCAGCTCTGAAATGCTTCCAGGAAAATTACAGAGAAACAAATTCCATGGAGTAGAAAAGTTGGACATGTTTAAAATGCTCTAATTGTAAGCTGAGATATTTTCTAGAATCTTCTTTCTCTGTATTTACATGCCAATGTCCTTTGGAATTCTGTCTCTCCATTCACCATCTTAATTGTGATGCTTCCTGTGAAAGACCTCAGGTCTGAAATTCAAAATCACATATATGTGTTGTCTTGGTAATAAGACCATCAATTTTAATATGAGAATATGGCATATTTCTTAAATATGTGGTAAGAAAATATATACAAAAATAAACCTCACAAAATATTCCAGTAGATATCTGCACAGTTTATTATGGGGGGATTGAAGGCAACTTGGTATTGCATACTTTCATGCAGAGATTTTATGCAGAAACCAGACTCTCTACATTCTGTACCATTTTATGTAAATGTGGATCTCTTTTCTATAGGTTTTGGAAAATTTCTAAATGTCTAATCATTGCTTTAGTTCAATAATTTGTGGGATGGGTTTCTCCCCCTAAAAAGATGTTGCAGATCATAAATCAAAGGTAGAAAATAAAATTTTTCTCAGCTTGTGTTCTGCAATCACAGCTGTTTGATTTATTATTCATTGAGTTAAATAATATCTTAGAAAGTTCTCTGAGTAATCCAGCAGGGCCAAAATAGTCCATTTTTATGCAGTTTACTTGTCAGAGGGAGAGAGAGAGAAGCATATCAATATACATTCTCTCCCTATTGGTTGGAGTTTAAAATTACATTAAAAGAAAGTTCTTTATGGAACAAAATTCTGGTTCTTTTTTTAAAATGTAACTTATGATATCCATCTAAATTCTCTCTGGAAGAGACATAGATTGTGATTAAGTAGACTGGTTTGTTTATCAATAAAATTGTTTGTTTTAAAAATAATGGAAAATGGAAGTATAAAAATAAACAAACAAAAAACACCTGAAAATTAAATAGCACCTTGGTTTATTCATTCTCATTCTCTCCAAAACTCATTTCTGTTTTTCTTACACACACACACACACACACACACACAGCACCACCAAGTTTGAGTTTGTTGCATACCAATAGATATCTAACACGTAGTCTATATTTAAATTACCCTGGTTGTTAAAATAATGTCCCTAATAGCTGCTTATCCTTTCCATGCAAGATCCATTCAAGACTCATACATTGAATTTAGTTATGTCCCTTTTTATTTATGCCTGTCTTCTTTCCTAGCTCTCTGTCTTTAACGACATTGACTGTTAACTAAAAAATCTAAACCTAGTCGCGTGCCTATACGTATCACTCTAGCACAAACCCCTTGTCCCTCTGTCTTGTCCTATCTCCACAAGCTACCGATCTTCATTAAAATGGTGCACGAGTGCCCAGCGCCAGCCGCTTCTTAGGGCCTTCATCACCAATGCATGAAAGCCTCTGTGTACATGTAAAAATATCAACATCACATAAAACTGGTATGTTTTTCTCTGTCGTCGGTTTAATTCCCAGGTTCATTCACAGAACCTAAGAGGGTCTAAGGAAAGTCTTTCCTCCCCTATAGCTCTGCTTGTCACATTGACATACATGTCATCCAGTCTAGACGGCTCCTGATTCATCGTAGAAGGGCATTCTCAATTGTTGCCTCTGCTTTCTATCTTTCTTGAAACTACCTTTACCAATCAGCTATCCTTTTCATTGGCATAATACAAAAAGGAAGGCATATTAACTTTCAATTGCATCATAACCAAGTCCTGCAGGCCGAGGAGCTCTTTTTCTTTTTAGGATAATTTTTCCAAGTTTGTAGATCAGCTCTCTTATTTCTCTACCCTCATAGTTTTTGGTACATTCCTCAGTGTCATGGTCAAGCATTAACTAAAAAACCTACCTTATGTGACCTGGCATTTGGTAAGTATTGGATAAATGTTAGTTTACTGACTTTCCCTCACCATGAGTTTGCCTTCACCTGTGCTCCTACTCTGCATCAAAGAAATAAAAGTCAATTTTGTCTACAATCTCATTTATCTACAACCTCATTATAGTCTCTCAACTGATGTTAGTGACTGCTAAGTCTGCCCAAACTGCCTTGCAGCTGCTCAGTCAGCCTATCAGACAAGCCTCCGCCACGGTGAGAACACGCTGATGTTTCCATTGATTACGGATTGGGTAACGGAGGAGAGCATTTTCAAAGTCATTTTGTTTTGGAGGAGCAGCAGGAGAGACGTCAGGAGCAGCTCTATTTATAATATTCATTTAATAGTTTTTTTCTTCTCCTTCACTACTTATATTAAAAAGAGAAGTGTGGAACAGAGAAGATTGAGGCACAGAGAGAAAGGCATTTTTAAATTTCAAAGTCTTAGGTGAAAAATACTTATCATTTTCCTCCCAATCTATAACCAATATAATGGTCCCTGTTACCATTTCCAGCCACTTCTGTAGCTTTGCCACCACAGCCTCCTGCTCCTACACCCAAACCAGGCCTTTTAACTTTTTTTAGTCTTCTAAGTGAGCAGCCTTTTCAACTTTTGATGTACTGATTAATCAGTGAGAAACCCAATAGCGGGTGTAGAGCAAAGAAACTCTGTAAACGGAAGACAACTGGCTTAACAGCGGGATAAGCCTCTGAAAAGCATCGAGGTCTTTGACAGTGGCTGGAAGAACTCCCAACAGAGTAGGCGTCAGCCTCCTGCTCGACATACTTAAGGTGAGGATGCCTTGGGCTGCAGGCCGAATACACCAACCAGGGTTCTGAGGACAGACTAATCCTGACCAAATCCGCACAGTTTAAATCAACCACACTAGTGGTAGGTGACAAACAGATGACCTTAATGGAACCAAACAAGTGGGAATCAGGAACGAAACCACTCACCCCTACAGAACTATGAAGTCCTTCTTCAAGCAAGGTCATTGAAATATTCTTATTAGGAGGCATGATGAGACTATTCTCTCTACTTGAGCAACCTCTGAGCCTACAGGAAGCAAAGGTAATTTCTAAAGACCTATAGAAGCTTAATATTCTATGATTCTCTGATAAAAATGCCAAATTTTCATTTGAATATATATATATACATATATGTGTGTGTGTGTGTATATATATACATATATATATTCTATATATATTCTATATATGTATATATATGTATATATATGTATGTATATATATGTATTATATATGTATATGTGTGTGTGTGTGTATATATATACACACATATACATGTATATGTATATGATATGTATATGTATATGTATAAAACCTTGGATTACAAACTCTGAAATGCTTATCTTGTCTCCCCTCTGGAGACATTTAGATTCCAGTGGGCAAGAAGCTTTTCCTCCCAATGGAGAAAACTGGGTATACATTAGGGAGACTGGGTTTCTCTTTGTCTCTCCAGAGTGGCAGGGCAGATGTCCTGCTCCTAGATGAGCTCCCAGATTCCTAATGTTGAGGCTGCCTTTCTGTACAATAAAAACACCCCTTTGTACATGCATCTGGCTCTCATCACATTGCCAGACAAAGGGAAAGAATTGGTGCAAAGGGATCTGATGGAGTTCTTGCTCTAAGTAATGATAATTAGCATTGGTCCAGAAACACATAATATGAACAAATATACATATTAAAAACATATGTATATGTTTTTGATAGTTAGAAATACATAGATAATATTGATATAGGTAAATATAAAATGATAATATATTGTAACATTCTTTATTCATGCTGTGTGAACATGTGCAATTTTGAGTAATTGAACTTTCTATCATGATGATTTGAAAGTAGAACATCATATAGAAAATAGTACAAAAACCACAATGGGTCTAAAATGGAGCTTGATTCACATAGACAAGCTTTTGCACTTGAAACCGAAGCTACTTAGTCTAGTCTCTAAAGGAAAGCCCTCACCATTCAAGGTAGCCATGACATTTTAAGAAAAATTTTTATGAATAGTTCCTTCATGGTATTATTAAAATTGCTGATTATGTATACGCATAGATCACTGAATTCTCTTTTTCCTCCTCTTTTTATAAATATCAGCAGTATCTACAAACAGTCAGTGTTCCATCCTGGCTTTCTACACAAAAAATCCTTACTGGTTTGCTGACAATCAAGACATTCAAGATTTTCTGGGCAGAACATTCAGCTTGAATGTGACTTACTTGGTATAGCTGCATATTTTGGAGACTTGTTTTCACTGCTGACCAATCAAAATTTGGAGTGCATCAATTTCCTATGAGCAGTACAAAGTGAATGACATGATAATAAAACCAGACCTATGGACATATTTCCTAATGATGTGGTGGGTTCTTTCTGTTTTGTAAATGACCTGGTCATAAACTTTAAGGAATTGCCTGAGAATGTTTAAGTATTATAAAGAAATACTAAAAAGATAATAAAAGACGTTTATGAATGTTTTCTTAATAGGAAGGCAGCAGTGAGTAGAATGGTAAATTTTTTTTCCGTCACTTTCAGGATATTACCAAATATATTGGTAGTTTCAGAACCTTACAATATACACATTTCAGCAAGGTTTTTGAAACCAAAAATTGTTAAATAAAAATCACTGAAGAATTTCAATGTGAGCCTGGATTCTCTGTATGTGTTAAGATCTTTTAAACCTGAAATGGTCTAATTGAGTTGTGTCTAACTTTCCTCTGAAATTAAGAAACATTAAGCTGAATATTGTTTTATTAGTGACATTTTAAATAAATCTATTCTTATTCTTGTATGCATTTCATAAATTGATTAGATATAATGTTACTTATATTTTATTGTTTTATTTAAATATAAAATTAAGTTGTTTTAATTTTTATTATGTTTAGTTTTACTGTTATTTTCTATTTATAACAGGTGATAATGGTTGTTCATTTATGGTTTTTTTCCAAAGTACAATTAAATTTTAAAATGATTTGAATGCATGTCCCTAATTATGTTACCCTGCAGATTCTGTAGGCATTTAAATTTGGAACTCTTAGTTTAAAGAATATGACAGGAGAAGATAAACAATATTTCAACCGGAATAGACTGTTTCTATTGATGCTTCTTTGGCCTGGAGTTCCCTTTCTATCTAGCATAATCAATTCAGTCTTCAAGGCCAATTTCAAATAGAAATATTTTTTCTGAAGAAAATTTTCTCCTGTGCAATAATGGGAATTCATTGCTCTTCCTTTAATTCATTCCACCAATCTCATATTTACTTTTGTACAGATTAGCTATGTGCAAAGATGACACCCCATGGAAGCCTTTCAGAACAGGGACCATCTTTCTTATGCATTTTTAAACCATCAAAATATAATATTAATACAAATCTAATAAATATTGGTTGAAAATGCAAATGCATATTTTTTTCAGCATTGGTATTTTTGCCTATGGCAAAAATACTGTCAGACCCTATTAGACACATGTGGGAATACACTAATCTTTGCAAGTTTAGAAAAGAGCAAATTAATCTGAAGATAAGCTGATGCCAACCATGCCACGCTGTGGCCCCTTAGGCAATTTCAGTAACATTTCAATCAACTTGTCTGGGTTTTGTATACTTTTTTCCTTACCTCCAGCACACACTGTTCATGATTATAGCCCTACACATGACCTTTCTTTCTTTTCTCTCCCCGAGTCCTGGCAATTAATGACAGAGAATACCTTTCTGTGAGAGTTCAGAGCCACCAGTGGCTAAATCCTATTCAGAGCTAAATGCTATTGGTCTCAAAGAACTAATATGGCTTTAATTAGGTGAATGAGACTTTGGAGAATCTATTACACAATATTCCCTGTATGCTATTTTCCTATACTTCTATTTCTCTACCAATCCATTACAATTCATTACAATGTGTAGGGCTCACTTCAGCAAAATATATGATTGTCTTTTATTGTGATGTGAAAGATTATATCTGTTTCACTTTGTATGATTACTGCCATTCCCAGCAATTTAGTTTCTGAAAAAACATCACTGATGATACATACTAAACTGCTCACAGAAGGAGCTCTAATGTTTGCAGAAAGACTGTTATGTGGGAAGAAGTCTTATGTTTTTTAAAATTTTACTCTCAGTAATTTGAACAAAAAGCAAGATTTATGTCAACATTTAGGCCAATGGAGCTATCACTACACAGTGTGGGAGCACTTCACAAGAAATGGAATACATTACACTAATGAAACGTTTTTCATTATATTTGGTAATAATTAGGCTGAAGCTAGGACAAGTCTGAGGAGAAGCAGTTGTCGTCTGGCTAGAAATTAAAGACATATAAAGACTGAATATTTAGGGGAAGGAATAAGGCTGAAAGAAAGTCTACATTTTAAACTTTAATGCCATCAAAAACACCCTTTAAAATCCTGCTGAACTTCTGGCTATTAGAATAATGTATTTTACTTTTTGAATTATTTTATGACCAAATTTATTTAAAATTCTTTGTATTGCTTCAGTAACAATTTGATACCTTTAAATGTTTGATCAATAACAGTGTGTACAATTGCTGTATTTCCCATTTTAAACATTTTCATCAATTGTTTTATTTCTATAAATTTTGTTTTTTTAATATGTTTTAAGTTGGGACAAAATATAGTCATTTGAAAGAATACAGCGTATGTTATTTATTTTAATTTCCATCAAATTTTTAGAAAAAGTTTATACAAGAATTTTGTGTTTGTCTCAATTCATTTTTTCTTTTAAGGTGGGTGTATTGTCTTCAGAGCTTTCAGATGTTGAATTGAAGTTATCTGAATTTAATTTTTTAAATTAACCTATAAATGACTTCAGTTGCGATCAATCAAGGAAACAAGCAAGCAAGGCCCAAACTAGCTTTCCTCCTCCACAATGCTTCCTAGGTCCCCAAAAGTTTAAAACATTGAAGTAAAGTTAAAAATAAAATAGCAAATGATTCCAAAATGCAGAAAGAAACTAAAATTATTGGCAAGCAATATTACAAAGAATATCATTGAAATTATTAGCTATCGATTAGAAAAGAACAAGGAAGAGAAGGAAAAGACACAACTGGGAGGTAAAATGTTACACAGAAAACCAACCAGCTTTGGAGGAGGTAGCGTCCTATCTTGATTTTGAACTTGGGGGTTACTTTACACTGCATTCAAAGAAATTAAGAGTTGGATTACTTAATGAAGCTTTATCTCCAATTCATCTGCAAATCTATAATGTGAGGAAATTGGACGATACTGTTATCTAAGTCCTTCCAAGCAAAACATACCATTATTGGTAGATTTTTTTCATGTACAGCCAAGGATTTCAGGACTTGCCACCCCAAAATATACCCCTTTGGCATACTGATTATTTTTATCTGAAGGTGTTTAAAAACCAGCAAATTCAGGGAGAGGCTTTCTCTGAATGTCTTTTATCTGCCTAAAGATAGAAAGGGACTTCAACTGTCCTGAATCTACTCCTGGGAGTTTCATTAACCAGGGAAGAGCAACTCATCACAGAAGAGACTGGAAGTCACCACATTCCGACAAACTTTCCCACGAACTACCGCATCTCCCATGTTTTCTTCTAACAGCCCAGCCATCTTTCCTAAAAACCATTTACTCTCTCCTTAATGTCCTAGGTTGCCCCTCCCCTTCCCTTATTAAGATGGTATATAAGCTCCCAGATATCACCGTTTTTCGGATACCCACTTTTGTTTTCCTGTGATGCTCCATGCACATATTATTAAAAATGCACAAATTTGTATACCTTTGGTCCTGTTAATCTGCCTTTTGTCAGTTTATTTGACAGGCCCCGCTATCAAACCAAGGCACGTTTTTTCTTCTCTACATGTGAAAACTTTCAAATTGCCCTGGAATTCACAGCTAAATTTTTCACACTGAAATCTGCCAAAAATATTTTAAAACCATGGTTTAGTCTAAGTTCATTGAAATTTATATCAGTTATATTGATCGATGAAAAAAAACTAAAGAAATTTAGCACCAAAGACAAGAGAAGTATCTAGTTAATAGACCTGGAAAGTTCCATTCTTAAGGAAGAAATTCAGTTAGTAGAGGATATTGGTCAGAGTTGCATCAGGAGGAAGGCAGATGTGATAAGGAGCCACTGAGCCCTTCCTCTAGGACTCATAAAACCCCCATCATCCCAGAGTCCTGAGCTAAGTCTTAGAGAATCCAGCCCTTAGTTAAAAGGATCACAGCAGCACAGAGTCAAGAAGATTTTCCTATGTGCTTTGTATTCCATAATTAAAATCAGCAGTTAGCTCATAAAATTTGAAAATGCATTTTGGGAAAATGCGAGATTTCCTTTTGCCAAAAAGACTCATTTCAAAAGCTAATCTATTTTTTGTATGTCTAAACAGATGTCCAAGATGCCTTGAACTACATTCGCATAATTGTACTTTTCAAAAATTTCAAAGCATTAGTCTGTCATAGAAACACGATTATGAAAATTGATGTTTCAGCAACAAATACAAATGGAACAAGCAGATCAAATGTCAATTTTAATTACAAAGGTTTATCATTATTAAGTTGGTTGATTATTTTGCACAAATTAATGTAGAATAAATTGGAACTAGTAATTAGAAGTTTGGAATTTAGTCAAAGGTTACCAATTTTTTCAAAAGTTGGCACCCATTTTTAACATTGATGAATTTAAGGCCTCCACGTGATGATAACTCTACTTTTACTATTCATTTCACTTAAAAAAATACATTATGCCCAAAAGTTATTACAGATTCACCAACATTAAAGAAATTACTATTTACATTACAAATCATAACCTGCATCGACATACTTTTGAAAAATCATCATGTATGTATAAGATATATTATATGTTTATCATATAATCAAAAGTTGCAGCCAGCATAGATCTGAAAAGATTAACCAAGATTTTAAATATCATCAGTGGTCTATAGGCTACAATCTGGGTGCCACATTGCAGCCCATGAAAAGTCAATGCAGGCTTTCAAACCGGAGAGGGATGGTCAGGATTGCATGGTAGAGCAAGACCCTGGAGAAGGCGAGCGGAAGGAGGTGGAGTCATTCTTCATTTGAGAGACCTTGCACCAGGGCAGTGGAAAAGGAAAATGCTCAGGAGTTAACTGATTAGATGGGAATGATGAAGGAAAAGGAGGAATTCAGGCTAAATACAGGAATGATTTTGTTGAATGATGGTGACATTAACAAACAAGAGGAAATTTAGAATGGAAGGTGGCAAATTCATTTTAGTCGTGCTGATCTGAGCTGACATGAAGTAAGAAGGCATCCAGCAGGCAATTAGATAAATACATCTAAAATTGGGGGAGTCCACAGCACATAGTGACAACCTGGACTTAATGAGAATTGTGGGAAATACCAAGATGTAAAAGGTAGGAAAGAAAAAGGAGTGTGCCAATGAGATAGAGAAGGAATAGAGGCATGAAGGAAAATCAGGAAAGTTTGGGACCCTGATGTTCAGGTGGACGAAGGAGTCTAAAGGAGGAATAGCAACATGTTTTCAATGCAGAATCATGTGTCACGGTGGGCTGCTGCAATGAAGTAAGTAAATGAGACTGATAGAGCCAGAAGCAGCTTTGGAGATCATCTAGTCTAGTCTGAACCCCTCACTTTGCAGATAGGAAATCGAAGTTCAGAGAGATTTGGTGTCCAGCTCATAATGAACTACTAATGGCAGAGCTGGAGTTACAGCCAAATCTCTTAATAGCAACACCAGGACTCACTAGTGTCATTGAAAGCGGACAGTTAAAACTACCTGAGGTCAGTGTCCAGGTTTCCTTAAGATAAATAAAGAGGGTGTATCTTTACAAAAGCACTTTTGAATTTGCAGGGATATATTGGCCTGGACATTTTATCAGATTCAACTTAATTAGCATTGCCTAACTTGCAAATCTGTAAAATTTGCATAAGGCCTTTATCCCAACACAGAAGCACAATATGCCCCTCTACACCCCTCTGCTTGAGGACCAGGATTCTCAGATTAGACAGAGGCATGACTCCTCCCATATCTCCCATCTGGAATTGTTTTCCAGATGCAATGCACAGAGACAGCATGAATCACTGCTGAGGAGACATTTGCACCTATGAGACAAACAGTGGGTAATTGTGGGCACCTGCCTACAAGTTAAGGCATAGCCTTCTAACCCTACTCCCAAGTGTGTAAGTGTGTGTGTGTGCACGCACACGCACGTACATATGTGTGTCAACAAAAATATTGGCTCTAGATATATTGAATAATTTTATATTGAGTAAATTCTCATGTTGAATAATCCTATGAAAACTACGAAGAGTTAGAAAAGGGCATGTGAAGTCAGTTTTCACTCTTTATGCAAAACCAATGGAGTTAATGTATTGCAGTCACTGTGAGTTTATTCCTTTCATAGTTTTGACAGATATTATGGAAACTATATACTTTAATTTAAAAAAAATTGAATATCTTAAATTTCATAAAGTTGAAATATTTTAAGGTCTTCTTTTTGGAATGGTGTTTGTGGCCTTCTTTGAGGGAAGTATAATATATGAGTTTAAAGACATATACTGTAGATGGAGGATTTCATATGAAACAATGTTTTCAGAAGAGGAAGTCAGTTCTTGTCCTACAGATTCTGAAAATTTATGGAACACAATTCACAAAAACAGGCAACCCCATAATTTTCAGGGAACAAAAACCTAAGAAAGGCAGTATAAGGGAACTCTTGCTCTCAGTGTCCCCTGGGTAGTAGAAGCAGCAAGGGGAAAGGGCTGCATTCTGTTATTTCGGCAGTGACAGTGGTGGTGGTGGTGTGATTTTCAGGGACAGGAGGGCTCTTGTGGATTTGCAATGCTGTATTCATTGTGAAGTAGTAATAGTAAAACATGAATGTTTTGTTGAAATTTTTCATCTTCTATCACATAACCCAGATTTCTTTATTAATATATTTTAAGATAATTATTAAATGATAAAGTCCATTATAATCAAGATGTATGAAGCCATTGTACAAGCTCACTACTTTTATTCTCCCAGGATTTTTTTTAAGCTTATTTAAAAAGTTTTAATTTAATCAAGGAGGAGAAAGATGTCAAAACACTGTACCAATTTAAACATGAACTTAGGTTTCACAAATATATTAAAGATAGCTAAGTTATTTCCATATGTTAAAATGCTTAAAATCAGCTTTTAGAGGACTCTGATGTATGTGGCAAACTCCACAATCGTGTCCACAAAGAGAGAAGGGCAGTGGCTTTAAAAAATGATTAAAATACATACAGCAAACCAGATATCGCAAATAATGCTTTAAAAACTTTTTCACAGTGTTACTGCCTTCATGGCATAAAATGAAATAATGTTCCAAATTTAAATGGTCAACCACACTGACCTAGAGATCAGTGCAATGTTGCTCCTGAAGATTTCTCTGTATTAGATAGAAAGCACAAGTGTTGATTACTCTACAAAAGGCACTGCACCAGTTGTTATGAGATACAACAACTACACCCTGTACTTACAAGAGAAACAACAGGGTGTCTCAGGAGCTAAGTGACACTCTGAGCCCAAGCAGTGTCTCATTGCTGCCCTAATAGTGATGCACCAGGTCAAATTACTTTACTTCACTTATCTGTTTCATTACCTAAAAAAAAAAAAAAAAATAGTAGTTCTTTACTGCAGCAAGTGCCCCAAATTTAGCTCTAATTTTCTGAGAAAAGTACAAGTTCTCCTAGAATTGGTCCACTCACAGAATTCTTTTAATACAGTATTATGAAAGGTAATTTCCTCATGGATCACTATGAAGGATTAGGGATTTATGTATTTGAAACTTAGGGGAACATTTTCTTTCCAAAGACACTTCATTGATACTTATAAAAAACAGGACACTCAGTATATTTGAAAAGATAGATTTGGACAGACTAAGGCAATGTCTTAAGTTTGTGACCACGTATAAAATTTTGTTAAGAATTTAGCAGTTTACTCGTTGAGATAGAAATAAAGTCAAATATCTAAGTTAAAGACTATTCCATTATATTTCATAATCAATGAATTAGAATAAACAATATAATTAATTACCATTGTGATTTTATAAGATAATAATGCAACACTTTTTTGAGAAAAATTTTAATTTCTTTGAAAGAAGTTTAAATATGACTAGAAAATAGAAATGATCACCAGTCTCAATAGCCTCATCAAAAAATTATAGGAGAGATCCAAGGTGGTAGAATGGGGAAGCACTGTGCCTTCTTCCTTCTGTGAACACATTACTAAGAACTGCATTACTAAGAGTTGCTACCTCTTCTATAATCAGGAAGCCATTTGTTCCAGAACTATCTTTGCACAGCTATAATGTGTCACTCCAGTGAGGAAAATACCATGCATCAGAAGCCGCCACCACACAAAAAAAATCCCTGTAATCCTGCTACTACTATTACCTCAACATTCAGGTCAAACAGTTCTAATCTGTATTCAAAAAACAGATGCTCTCCACGATGCTTCTCAATATGGACGAAAAAAGTATCTCATGGTCCCTGAGGCCTCTTCTAATACTTGAGTGAGGGGAAGAAAGTTCTACAACTCTGCTTGCCAACAGAAGCAACAAAAACAGCAAATCCAGGTGCCCTGTGAGTATGTCTGATTGAGCCTAAATCACTGCTGGAATCTAACTGCAAGGAGCTTGGGAAACAGTCTTCTGGTCCTTCAGCCTCTTCATTATGAAAGGCACATCAAAAGGAAGGAGTAATGGGTGGTCAGCATCAGGCTACCCAATCCATCTTCATGCACTCTTGCTACTCAAAATCTGTCTCCCAATACTTAAATAAGAAAGTACCTACAAGCTCACACCTAAAATAATCCAACCTATCCCAAGGAAACATAGCCTCTCAGTTTTTATATAGCTGAAAATATCTTAGTTTTGCCTTCATTCTCAGGTTATAATTTAGCTGTATAGAATTCTAGGTTGACAAGGATTTTATGTCAGAATGTTGAAACTGTTATTTCACTGTACCTGTTTTTATTTTCCTGGAATTTTATCAACATGTTGGTAAGTTTTTAAATTTTAGCCTCTATGGACCATAGCATTCTTTTATATTTTTCATCACTTTATCTATGATTAGTTTTACTGTTTTTTTCACCCATCTTTCAATTAACCCTTTTTCAATTCAGTGATTACATTGTTCACTCTTTTAGTCGCCTTTTCAAAAACCTCCATTTCTACAAATTTTACTATTCTTAAATAGTCTCTTCTGGTTTGTTTCCAAAGTTACCTGTTCTTTTTTATATGCTTAGTCATTGCCTCTATGGTCTCAGATACTTTCATGTCTATAATATGCATACAAACTCTCCGGTTTATTGCATTCTCTGACTCTTATTCATGTCACTTGTTTCTGTTTGTTGTTTATCACTTTTAGCTAGATATAGAGGAGCAGCTTAATTTCCAAGGCAGTCCAACATTACTGGCATTGTCAGAGAATCCTACAGAGCAGTTTTGAGTTTTCTTCTTCCGATGGGTTTCACACGTCTAGGCCCAACTTTGCGTGAATTTTTTGTCTCGGTGCCCAGCTCCAGCCTCTGCAAACACATCACCCTTTTCAGGCCTTCGCGTCTCATCTGATTCACTGACCTGAGTCTGAATTCCCTCTTCACTAATTTACCTGATGATTCCACTTTCTTTGGAGTTCAAGTATATATTTAAGGATTGGTTGGTTTGTTTGTTTTTGTTGTTTTATGTGTAATTTTTATATATTAAAACTTAAGAAGGATTTCCCATTTCTACTTAGTCTGTCATAGCAATAAAAAATATTCTGGCAATGACCTGTTTGTCTTCTTTATACTGAAGAAGAGGAATAAAATGCAGTGTCAATAACCCTCTGGAACTTGATGAAGCAGAACTGTTAGCAGTTTGACACTTCCTTTAGCTGGTCTAACTTGTCAATTCGTACATAGGCGATGGATGCTATGTGAAGAAACAGGAGAAGGATCCCCATTATACCTTACTTCCCCATTAGTACCCACTCAGTTATTACTGGGAAAATCTTATTTTGGGGGGAAAAATAAAATATCTGTCTATGCCAAACACATTTGCAGTTAAAATACAGATGTCATACTATCTTGTGGTAGGAAAAATAATTGATTATATAACCAAGGTCTTTGATAAACGAATGTTTCATGAGAATAAGTCCACTTTTTGAAATTCCTAATAATTTAAAATTATTTCTGACACAGAGAAGCCTTTTAGTATCTTGTCATGCTTTGGCAGTACACCTCAGCCTCTCACGCTCCCAAGTCAACACAAAAGTGACCTCTTGCAAAGGTACTTAATCTTCAGAGCCTTGTTGGCCCAACCCCAAATGACAACTGATTAGGACAAGGTAGGCAACTACATTTTATAATGAGTAAAGGTGCTGATTGTAGGGGGGCACTGACTTGCCTCATACAATTACATTGAGACTCCCCCTTGGTACTGTTTAAGTTGTCTGAAGCTGAGATGTACAACTGCCCAGCTAAGCAGAGACTTCTCTGTGTTACAGAAAACTAAGGAAATGGAATTCACAGGAGCTCTTCCTTCTGCATGACATCAAGTGGGCATTTCAAGTTCCCCCATTACAAAGAGGGAAGAGTCAATGAGTTTGAACCCTCTTGGACCCAAAAGTACCTTCTACCAGAGCTCTGGTAGAGTAGGAATATCTACCACTGAATATCTAGAAGTTAACTGAGAGTCTAGCACATGCATGCTGGGTGCTCAATATATGTTGGTTGAATAAATGACTGAATTAAATGCTTATTTCCAGTTCTTTTTAAAGTCAGAGGATATTGAAATAATCCTCTCCATGCAATAAGACAGTTGCACCAGATGAATCAATTCCAAGCACCATCCTAACTTCCTCACCATGATTGTGTCCACTGAGCCCAGAAAAGACACATTTTTATGTACTTTTCAATATCTGAAACCAGTGTACTTGTCTCTAATAAGACATACAGAACCCAAAGAATAAAAAATATTCCCAACACAGACAGCAAATAAAACTGCATCAAGAGCTCCACAGGTGGGAACTAAATAGCTATTGTTTTATACAGTAGGAGGTCTATAATGGTTTCTGTCATAAGCTGCAGTGCAGTGGATATACAGACTAAAACTACATTAATAAGTAAAAGAACTAAAAAGATTCTATGGCCATTTCCTTCAAGTAATTCTGCCTTAAATAGAACCATTACAGCCCTAAAATGTTGAAACAATAAATCTGACAGTTTTGTTCAAGGAGAGAATCTTTCTGCTCTAAAGATATTTCGAATCATTTCAGCAAAGCAAACCTGCATATCTGTTCCTAGAAAGAGAACATTAGAGCAACCATTTGTACAGCCACTGCCGAGCCTCTCTCCCCAGTGGCTATGTGCCGATTCCAGCCAGACTTCCCACCCACCTGTGCGTATGTCTGTGTGTTTTGGGGCTGAGATGGAGTATGTGTTTTCAGTTCATTACTTTTCAAGTACCACCAGCCATTCACTCATATTTGATTTTGCCAAGGGTGCCCACTATACACTAATAACAGGGAGGTCATAAGAATATGCACATAAACATTTATCTCTTGCAATTTCTGGGAGGGAGAAGAATCCTTATCATCAAAAATCTATCTCATTACTTGATATTATTTTAGAATTACATCTTTCAATTTGTCCTCTAGAATCAAGGCAAATTCAGTGAAAGAGGTAATACAAATTCATATGTTTACATATTCACACTTAGATGTAAATAATCACCTGATATCAAGATGTCAGAGTTTTCTTGAAAAAAGTTTAGCTACAAAGGCAGGGGGTACACTTATGTCTAAAAGACACCTGGAATAGAGGAGAGTTTAAAGGCAGGCGAGATAGAATTTTTGTTCCCTTACTATTTTCCTGGGATCATCTCTGCCTAGAAGTTACCCTTTTTCCTAGAAATAGCAACATGACACCTGAATTATTCAAGAGAAAATATAAAATAATATAAATGCAACAAAACAAAACAAAAAAAAAAACACTATGTAGAACAGGTATGTCCAACCTGTGGCCCAGGATGGCTTTGAATGCATTTCAATGCAGCCCAACACAAATTCTTAAAACATTATGAGATTAATTTGCAACCCTGAACTATGGGATGCATTGTTGTGCCAATAGTAAAGAGAGGAAATAATAGAGACCCCTATGCCAGAGATGAACAAATCTGACAGTGTATTAAGAGACTAATTCCCACTGATAGGTGGAGGCTGAAATGTATGGCACTTGGTATGAACACGCCCATTAAGGCCACAGCTCCCTTGGCCAACTCTCATGTGTTTTCCTGGTCAAGATAAAGGTGCTCTGCGTCTGCTTCAAGTTTCTGCTCTAGTTCCAGGTCAAGTCTGCTTCAGTCTGCTAGTCTGGAGTGTTGACATGTTTCTTAGGCAATGGGCATTGCATTTCAGCCAGTGCATGGGAGTCCTTTGTTGATGCAAAATGACAAAACCCTTACTCCTTCTTACCACTTCCTTAGAAAGACAACATGGCACACTTAAGAACTCCAACCACTTGGCTATCGACTTCATGGGCCCAGCACACTCCTGTGTGCAACTCTGCTACTGACTATTAACTTTAATCCATACAAATCCAAAAATTTGGCACATTGTTTGGATATGATCTGGATTGCCTGTCATCTTTCTTATGGGCTAGGTCTATAAAAAAGGATATGACCCATGTTTTCCACACTTACACCATAGCAGTATTCTGTATGTTAACTTCACATGGAAAATAGAAAAAATTCAAACCCTAAAATCCATATAAGAAAACACATAGTAGAACAAATTTTAAAAGTCACATTAAAATGACCTTAAACTTTAAATAGTGAAAGAAATAGCAATTTACAAAAGGCTTCGTGTAATAATTTAAAAATTCAGTTATCTATATATTATTAATGTATTAAATTTATTATGGTATTCTAGTATAATTAATCATTTCATAACATTAAAATGTAATTTTTTACAGTAATCATCAGTTTGCTCCTTTTCAACTAGTTCAGTGGTTTGTAAGTAAAGATATCTATCAGAATCTTCTGAGAAAGCTGTTTAATGTGTTTTGTGATCTATGAGCTTCGTGTACTTGTGTATCCAACTCCCTGCCATGTGGGAAAATTCTCTGCCTTTTTTCCTTTAGGTACTCCTTCTTCCCCCTTCCATTTCTCTTCTCATTCTGGAATTCCAGTAATTTGGAAATTGGTTCTGTTGATGTTACATTGTAAATCACATCGTCTTCCTCTACTCACTTTCATTTTGTTTTCTATTTTCCTCAGAAAATTTAACAATTTCTGTCTTCTAGCTCACAAATTCTATCTTGTGCTTGATCCAGTCTGCTGCCCTCTATTGAATTTTTTTTCATTTCATTCATTGTCTTCTTCAGAATTTCTGTTCAGTACTCTCAATTATTTCCATTTGCCAGTTAAATTTCTCATTTTTGTTTGTGTATGGTTTGTGGATTTGAGTTGTCTATTTGTGTTTTCTTGTCATTCTTTTTTTAAACAGCTATTCTGAATTCTTCATCTGGTGAAGGACAGATCTCAAAATCTTTGTGGTCAGTTATTAGAAAATTATTGTGATCATTTGGTGATGTGATGTTTTCTTCATTATTTCATGTTTATTAAAATTTTGCATTGCTGTCTTAACATTTGAAGTAGCAGTCAGCTCCTCAAATTGCTATTAAGTGCCCATGTCAGAGTCACACTTTCCACCTGCCCTGCTAGGGATTTTGAGGCTTTCTCAGACTTTCTATGAATACATCTGCTCCACACTTTTTGCTTTCTTTTGTGGTAGAATATTAAGTTTTATGTCATCTCTTGATTCTGCAAGACACAATGCCAGGTGCTGATAGCCTCCTTTCTGTTTTCCCAAAGGTGGCACTAAAACTCAAGTTTGCTGTCTCTCCCTTGCTGCAGATTCAGGCAAGATATCTCCACATGCTCACTAGCCATCTGGAAAAGCTGGCTTTGGCCAGTGCCATGGGGAGCACACATGGGGAGCTGGCAACAGGGTGGGATGCGTAGGGGCTGAGACACACTGGGCTGTGGCATTTCCAGCAGCTCAAGGGCAGGCTTTTTGATGGAATCCACCATGCAGTTAGTATAATCCTCTTCCCTTGTCCTCAGGGAGTTCTATCTGCCATTCTCCCAACCTCTTCCTTCCCCTCAGTCATGCAGCTCACAGATTTGTACTCTGGATCGGGTGAGAGGGAAAGGAACTTGCTTGGCAGCATCCCACACAACTGAGAACCTCTGGAAACCTGGACTTCTACAAAGGTCCTCTCATTGTGGGTGACTGTCTAAGACTTTTTTCCAGGGGCTTCTGAACTGTGGTCAAGAGAGGCTTGAGCTTCTTCATGAGTCTCTGCAGGGTCCATAGCCAGGACTAAGTTCTTGACACCTGTCAGTTGATGCATGGGTGAGATTCCTCCCAGGTCCCTTAGTGTGTGGAGCGGGATTCCACAGTTCCCCAAAGTCACTTGTATCCACGGACGGATGATGAGTTATTGTTGTTGAGAGAAGGGACAAAAACAAGGGGTATCTTATTCCACCATAATGTTGACATCACCCTTCAGTACACTTTAAATATACACAATTTTATGTGTCAATTATACTTCAGTAATGCTGGGGGGGGAAGGAAGAGAATGACATAAATCCTTAATATTCTGGGGGAGGGGAATTTTTTCCAATAATAATTGTATACCCAGGAAAACATCAATCAAGTGTGATGATGAAATAAGTACATACTCATTTTTACAAGGACTCAAAAAATTCACATCCCATGCTCCCCTTCTTAAGAAGGTTTTACATGGTACACTCCAAAGAGGAGAAAAACATATGGTTCAGGAAGGAACTACAAGAAGTTTGTCAAGACTTTTCCCAACATGACAGGTATTGAGTTGGCAGAGTGAAACTTCCCCAAGAGACTTATCTAGGAAACAATGGAATTGATAAAATATCTAAATGTGTAAGCATTTAGAAATAAACTACTAACAGGAATTGATGGAGCCAATGGGAAAAAATTAAGATGAAATTAACAGAAAATTATGCAAATGAAAGCAAAGAGGCAACCCAGGAAAAGTAAGGAGAACAAGAAAGGTGGGACTCAGAAGGAAAGAGGAATGTAGCACTGCATACCACATGTAATGATGGAAATCTGGGCCTGACATAACCCGAAATGGCAGACTAAATATGTAATATAATGGGAGCAGGATAGAAGAAAAGCCAAATATTCATTTATAAAAACATGAAATCAACAGATAATGTCTACAATGGATTAATCAAGAGGCAGCAATTTAATACTGTTACCAAAATGTATAAAGATTAAATAATCCAAGAAAGCACAGAAAAAAATGAAAGGGAAGAGGAAGAGTGAGGCCATAGACTGGGTTTTTGTTGCATTTTTCAACTACATTTATTTATAAATGTGTTCCATGGAGCTTTTTTATTTGAAATTTAAAATCTAAAGTTTTCTTTCTTTTTTTGAGGATATCTTATTTTTATTGTTAAGTTTATTGGAGTGGCATTGGTTAGTAAAACTTATATAGGTTCCCGGTGTACAGTTCTACAGTGCATCGTCTAGGTATTGCATATGGATGTGTTCATCACCCAGAGCCAGTTCTCTCTCCAGGACCAGAAAGAAACGTCATAACCCTTTTCTAAAGAATTTGAAAAAAAAAAAAAAAAAGTGTCACAAGATTAGCAGCAGGTGGCGCTATTTTCTCTCTGTAAGCATTAGATTTACCTTCCTAAATCCCGCCTAACCTCCTCTTCCCCTCACTCTTCTGATTACATTAAATTGTATAACATTTTCCTCACAAGAAATGACCTGCCCAAACTGATTGATTTTCACTGAAAAAAACTGTTTCTCACTCAATAGTTTAGTGGTTAATGGATCTGAGGGTATGGAGGAGGGGGTGGGAGAGAAGGGACAGGGTCTCAAATACATGGTGATGGAAAGAGACCTGACTCTGGCTGATGAGCCCATAATACAACACATAGACAATGTATTGTAGAATTGTACACCTGGAAGCTAGGTAAGTTTTGCTAACCACTGTCACCCCAATAAATTTTAACAATAAAAAAATAGTTTGTTTCTACAGATTTTAGGCAACCACAAACATTCACAGTGAATACACCAAACTGAAATGATCAGATTATCTACTACAGTAAATGTACCCGGATAGTTTTCTTTTGTAAAGCAAAGATCAATTCACTAAGCTCTCCTCTCCTTCATAAATATCACCCTTTAAAGAAAACCAGCAACTTTTCACAGAGCCAGCTTAGTTATTTATCTACTTCACCTGAGAGTTCATTAACTATATCAAATTTTGAAAATACAAAGGTTACTGGTTAGGGCGACACAAATTTGAATCTAAATAGATACTGATCTGTGCATGTTCTTCAAGTTCCAAGCTGGAGGAAGACCAGGGTGGGTACCCAAGGGCAGCACAGGGAAGAACACCTTGAACCCTGGAATCACTGATGGCTCTTCAGTGGAACAGAAAGAACACTGACCTGGCCTCAGAGACATTCAGGCACTGCGTGCTGATGCTCGTGCCCGAGACAGACTACAGAATCTGTTGTTGCTGTAACTGGATTAATCAGTTGTTTCCACAGTGGATTGAACTTCATTTTCAAAACATATCCAATGAACATAAGCTCAATCAGAACCCCATGAGTTTTGTTTTTTGTGTAGTGCTTGTAATACCCAGATTAATAATTTATTAATCTAGGTATTAATTGCAACAGTATTGACTTTACTTATTAAATTGAATTTGGCAAATTGACTTTGTTAAATTGTGTTTGAATGTTATATTCAATTAAAAAATAAAACAAATGCAAGTGTTCCTATCAAGAACAACTTCTAAATTTTAAAAAATCAGCTTGTCAGTTTTTACAAAATACAAGAGCTGTCAGGAAAGTATCAAGCCATGTAATGTGAAAAATAGAGGTATTAATGGCTGGATTTTTATCCCAGACAGCCCATGTATACAGGCTGTCTCATGCCTGGTGTAACTTGATTATTGCTAGAAATAGGAGTTTGGGACTGGCAAGTTCCCTGCTAAGTAGACATGTTTAAAAGCCTAATTTCAAAAACCAAACAAATTCCACCCACGGTTTGAGGGCAGAAAGTGAACATGGTTGAGTCTTGGCCTGCACTCTCGGGTTGGAGAGGTAGATAGCTGTTTTTTTGTTGGGGTTTTTTTGTGTGGGGGGGGAGGGGGTACCCTGGCTGGGAATTGAGCCCAGGCCATGGAGTTGAGAGCGCCAAAGCCTAGCCACTACACCACCAGGGAACCCCCTGGAGAGGTAGATATTTAGGACTCCCCAGGTGTCTTGTCTTATCCACACAATTTCCCTTATGCTCTCCATTCTTTTGGAGCCTACAATGTTACGAGGCAAAGGAACTCTAATATATATTAAAGTTGTTTTAAGGATACTGTAAAAAAGAAAAGTATTTTAGTTCATTTGATCTCCGTGTGTTTAAGCATCCGCAAAGTGTCTTGCAGAACGGGTTTAAAACGGAATGTAGTCATAGAAAATCTGAGGTTCCGTAAGGTCAATAGGTCAGGAAATGACTGCCACTGAACATATCATTTGTTACTCACAGGTCCCAGAGGACAGGGCACGCCACAGTCTTCAAGGCCACACAGGGAAGCACCAGGATGGCTCGATAGGCAGAGCGAGCAGAGAAATCTGTGAGAGAGGTTTTTCTTCCTGAAAGAAAAGAGATGGGCAGGGAAGGAGGCGCCCCCTGCAGACGTGGCTGAGTGCAGGCAGCGGTCCTGCAACCAAGATGGAGGCGCACAACGTTCTATTAATGGTGAAGTGCAGAGGTGGTGGCATCTCAGTCCCTGATGACATTTTTAGGACATCCGACCACCTCTGGAGCTACCATCTCTCATATTTAGACATTAAATGTGAGATGCTTCTGTAGTTTAAGCCAGTCTTGGTAGGGTTTTCTGTTGCTTCCGAGGGATATAGCCTTCAAGTCTCAGCTGAAAGTGTCTGTCCTTGACTAGTTACCCAGCAGACTGGGGAAATCAGTGCTAGCTTAACAGGGTTAATCCCATGAGGATTAATTTGGGTAATGTGCATCGCCAAGCCTGGCCCTCAACAGACCCTGCTTGAGTCCATTTGGATCTCCACTTGAGACGAAGTCTTAGTCTTATCTGGAAGTTCTTCCTTAAAGCTAGCCTAAATCAATATTGCTGCAGTTTCAAGGGGCTCCATTTACCCAGCTGGAAGAAACAAAATGTTTTGATAGGTAGTGACAGGAATCCCAAAGTGGCTTAAACAAGTGAATCGTCAAAGCAGGAGGAAATAATGTATGTAATCAGGAAGGCTAAAGGCTGATGGCTTCAGGCAAGGCTTACCTGGCTGCTCAGTGATATAAGCAGGAACCTCACTCCTGACCCTGGCTTCCTTCCCTCTGTGTTGGTGTCTTTCTCAGGAGAGCTTTACAGAAGAAAGGTGACCACCAACAGCCACAGGATGATGCCATATCCCCAATAGAAATTGAGCTGCTCTTTCCCGAAAAGGTTTTTCCATGAGTGCCTACAAGCAGCTCCACAAAACCATGGCCAGTCCCTTCACTCCAAATTCCTCTGCGAAGCTAATGTGGGTCTGTCTACAGCTGTGGAGGAGACCCTGGTGTGTTTGTCAACCCCAAAGTGCCACACCCGTGGGGGGACCAGAGGATCTCCTGTGTGTCTGTGAGTCCTTTCTGTGAGGAGTCCATCTGCACCCATAAAACACACTCACTATCTTATGATTGCTGTGGGCCAAGATCCAGATTAGTTGGGTTTCTGCTGCAGGGCCTCTTCAAGAGGCTGCAGTTGAGGTGTCAGCTCTTGAAAGCCTGGCTGACCAGTGAGCTGTGTGGAAGTTTGCTGGTGGCCTCACTCCTGGAACCTTCACTCACCAGACTCCTGCAGCCTTCCAGAAGCTGCGACTTCTGGTGGTTACTCATCGCAGGGCTGACCACCAGCCTCTGGCAGAGGCGTCTTATGTTAACCTGCCTACCATTGCGCTGTGCAACACAGCCTCTCCCCTGCACTGTGTGCACATTACCATCCCACAGTGCAACAACAAGGAAGCTCGCTCATTCGGCCTGAGGCAGTGGACACCTGCCTGGGGAGGCCCATGCATGCCCGGCACAACGTGAAGACGCAGGGGAGGCCACACATGGTCTGCTTCTACCAAGATCCTGAAGAAACTGAAAAGGAAGGACAGTCCACTGCTGAAAAGGCTGTGACCTAGGAGGAATTGACGGGTGAATGGGCTGCTCCAGCTCCTGAATTTATTGCTGTTCAACCCGAGGTGGCAGACTGGTCCGAAGACACGAAGGTGCCCTCATGCCTTGTCGGCGGTTCCTTCTGACGATTGGCGCTCAGCCTGCCACTCAAGTCTGGTCCGCAGCTAACGGATAGGAGCAACCACTGCGTGGTCTTAAGCTCTTCCACCAATTCTTAAACAGAAAATAGAAATAAGGGTAATGGGGAAAAAAGTTTTCTAAAGCAGAAAAAAAAAGAAATGCATTGCTTATTTTCTAATCATTTAAGGACTTTCTTATATTTTTGTTGTTCATTTCTAACTCAGTTCCACGTTGATCAGAGAATATACTTTACTTTCGTTTTACACTTGGAAAAGTTGTGATGACTTCCTTTACAGTCCAGTTACACATATGATTATTTTAAGTAGTCCATGTGCAAAGTGTTTTATCCACACACAGTAAAGTTAATCATGTGGTTTTACATTTCTATGTGTCTACTGATTATTTTGTCTCTCTTTTCAGTTTCTGAGACAGGTATGTAAATTCTTCTATGATCTTGTTTTTGTCTATTTCAATTTTGTTTTACTAGAATAGTTGGAGAATGTATACAAATTTAGGAGTATTATATACAAGGGTTGTCCAGAAAGCATCCAGCCATGTAATATGAAAAAAAGAGGCATGTATGGCTGAATTTTTTCTGGACAGCCCTCATATTCCTGGTGGACTGTGTCTTTCATCATTTCAAATGCCCCTCTTTATTTGTAGTAATAATTTTTGCCTTAAAGTCTACACTGACTGACTAGCTAGTTCTCCAAGGTTTCTTTTCATTGGTGTTTGCATGGAATAATTTTCTATCCTTTTGCTTTGAACTTCTCTGGGCCTTATATTTAAGGTATATTACTTTTTCTTTTTCTTTTTTAATACTATCTGACAATCCTCATTGTAGTGTGTTTTCCCTAAAATAGAGAAAGAATCTTAACGGAAATAGTTGGTCCATAAACAGTTAAGTGATACTGAACTATTTGATATTGTATCTACCATCTTATTACTCCTCCTTTTCCTCTATCTTTTTTGCTCTGTTAATTAAATCTGGCCAGCTACAGGCCAAATCTAGCCACACCCATTTGTTTACATGTTGTTTATGGCTGCTTTTACACTGCACTATCGGAGCAGAACTAATACTTGTTGAGTAATGAACTGTTTAACCATAGAGTGATATTCTAATGCATAAGAAATGAAGTTTTCTGAAAATTCTCTGATACGTAAAATCTTATGGAAAGTAGAATAAGGTATTTGTAGTAAAGGACTCACATTGAGAACTTCTAAAATCAATATGGTAGAAAGGAGATAATGAAAAAAACAATAAAATGAACAAAAAAGTTGAATATGTATTTTATGAATAAGGATACTCGAATGGCCAATAAACATGTAAAATATGTATTCAACTTTACTGGACATCAGGAAAATGAACATTAAGACCAAAATTCAATAAAACTGACCTACTAGAATGTCTAAAATTTTTTTGAGGCAGAAAATAACTATTTCTTAGTAAGACCATGGAGCAACCAGGATTTCTATACACAGCTGGTAGGAATGTAAATTGATACAATCACTTTGAGAACTCTTTGGCAGTATTTACTGAAACTGAACATGTCACATACCTTACAACTGAGCACTTGTACACATCCCCAACAGAACTTCATTCACCTGTTCACCAAAAGATAGAGGCAAGAGTGTTCTTAGTGGTGCTCTTTATAATTGCACAAAACCTAAAAACTACTCAAATGACCATCAACAGCAAATTGAATAAATAAGTAATGCTCTTTTTCCATAGTAAACTATAAACATAATGTAAAGAAGCAAACTATAGCTGCACACAAGAGTAAAGAATATTAAACACATAATATTGAGTGAAAAAAGCAGTACACAAAAAGTTTATATTAGTAGGTTCCATTTGCGTACAGTTGAAAACCAAGCAAAACTAGTCTATGCTGCAAGAAGTCAAGAAAGTGACTTCCTTCTGGAGAGGTGTAGTGACTGGGAGTGGTTTGGAGGAAGTTTCTAGGTACCAGTAGCGTTATGTTTCTTGATCCTGATACTGGTGTCAAGTATGATTAGTTTCTGAAAATTCTTCCATCTATTCACTTCTGATTAGTGTAATTTCCTCTATTATGGTATCCTTCAAAAGGTGTCTTTTAACTTTATGGACCCTTAATTTAATTAAGAGTACAGTTCTAGATTTAGTAATTAAGAAATAATATGAGTGTTTAGACAAAAGTTGAAATTGTGTCTTTACTATGCATCTGATTTTACTTCTCTTTTCTCTGAGGCAAACTAACATATGTAGTATGGATGGTACAGAGTAATTATCAATCCAAATGCTTATGCCCCCTAACAAAACCTCTCAATCTCTTGTTACCTTTCTTTATTGTATTATTATACACTAAATATTTGATTATAAGAAAGAAAATAATGCCCTCAAAAGGAAAGGATAAAATTCCATTGCCTCTTTTTTCTGAGAAACCAGATGTCAGGCAGAATAAATTAAATACAATTAAAATAAAATATATCAGTGGGGAAAACTCTTAATTCCACTGTGATTGTTGAATGCATATTTGAATGCCTCCCTTTCTGAAGTATATATCACTAGCTATATCAGGCAGAGGAAATAGCAAGTGCAATGGTCCTTAGCAGACACTGCTTGGTGTGTTTCAGACACAGCCGGTGTAGAGAAGCAAAGAGATGGAGAAATTAGGCTATAAAACTGTGGGAGGGCAGATCTTACAGCACCTACTGGTCACCTGAGATGAACAGGAGGCCTTGGAGGTTCTGAGTAGGGAGTCTGACTAGGGCTGCGGTATGAAGAACAGACTGTGACATCAAGGGTGTAAGTAGGGCACCACGCTAAGCTATTGCAGTAATCCAAGGGGGCGACAGTGGGGGTGGGGCAAACAGAATGCTGCCCTGCAAGTGTTAGAAGGTGATCACAGTCAGATATGTTTTGAAGGCTGCGTTTTGTTTCTGGATTGACTTTTTGACATGAGGAAAAAGACAAAGGAGTCAAGGTTGACTTGTAAGGCTTGTGGTTTAAACATCCAGATAAATAAGTTGCCACCAGCTGAAGTGGGGAAAATGGAAGAGGAATTATGGCTGTAAAATTAAGAGTCTCTTTTGGATATATTAGTTCTAAAGTACCCATTAGATATCTAACTAGATATGTTGTGTAGGTAGGTGGATGTCAGAAATTCTGGAAAGCTTGAGAAGGAAGGTAAAAATTTTAGAGTCAAAATTTTAGAGACTATGGTTGGTATTTGGATCCAAGGAAGAAGTCTAAGGACTGAAGCCAGATAACTTGGTTTAATGGAGCATAAAAATTTCAATGGATTTACAGATCTTTCAGGTGTTAATTCTTAAGAATTTCATGATTTTCAGTAAAGTGGCTCAAGGAACTCTATAAAAAATATGTATGGAGTACATAAACAGTCTTCATTTGGCATGTGTGTTCTTAACAAAAAGACAGCTCCAAAAATGCAGGGCTTCAAGCTTAACAGAAATCTTGGAAAATATATGTTCTCAATTTGCTTCAAAGGGAAGAAACAACCCTCATTCTTGAATACTTACATTCATGGCAGGATATAGTCCACCTAAAAATGGACTCTTAATTCAACACAAAACATTTTACCCAACTTACTTCTTATTTTCTCCACCACCTGTTGTTATGAAACAGAAAATGAAGTGTACATAAATGTCACATGTGCAGGGTCACTGTGACCAATGGTTTTATTTATATTCTTTATGAAAACAATAAGAGGGAAATCTGCCTATAGCCAAAATATTTATATCCAATCATAAAAAGGTAGATGTTCCCAGGCTACACAGAGATTCCAGAGTTTGCCTGAGGAGTGGGAAACTGAGTGTCTAGAAGTTAGAGTCTTACTTTTCATCGTATTCCCTTTGGGCTCATTGTGCATACATTCCCTTTTTAAGGAAATACACTATTTGATAAAGTATAAATCAAGTATAATTAATTAAATTTAAATTAAACACAAGATATTATGGGGCTGGAAATACTATAGTCATCAGCTACTATCGAGCCAAAAAGTCCCAGTGATTTCTACCATCGTTAAATTTATTGCTTCAGGTGCTATCAACCGTATTATTGTTTTCTTTCCCCCCTTTCTATTGCTCCTGCAAAACAACTTTAACTTTATTGCTTTAGATTCAATCAGTTTTTTTTTTTCTTTTTCCCTCTTCTACTCTTTCTTGCAAGACAAAAGTCTAACTAGATCAACATTAGGGAAGACAAACATTTGAAAGATTATGATTTCTTACTATATGCAGCTCAAAATAAAATTAAAAAACACACTGAGTAAAAAAAGCATTTTTTAAAATGAAACAAGACAAAAATGGATGGGGAAATTTATCTAATCTCTTTCTAGATAAACAGATTACTCTTTTGGGAATCCTTCTTTGCAAAATACTTCAAGTATGTGCTTAGTCTGTTACACAGACCAGCAGTTTTATTAATCTTTCCCTCTCTTCTTTATCTTTCCCTCTGATTCTTCTCTAGTATTCTGCACATACTCTCATGCATTGCACCTTAGATCATAATTTGTCAGAAGCTAAGGGACAGTTGTATCACCCCACTGTATGACAACAGCAATCTGCAAATCAAAAAGTGTGTCATAGGGCATTAAAAGTAAGGAAAATATTTCACCATGACCATAATATAATGAATAAAACAGCTTATCTCTCCGACAGATTAGTTCAGATAATACATGATGATATGTTTGTATTCATTTAGGAATCCGGCTAATATTTAAGGATATTAATCATCCATAAATTTAAGATTTGGGCAGCCTTGCTCCTTCCCTCTGTGGCTAGAATGCCAGACATCTTCACCTTAGATTTCCTTTGTTTCGACAATTTTTCAAGCTAATTATTTTAGAGTGTCCTTGCTGACATCCCATATCTCTTTTTGCTTCATTATATTTCAATTAGAGAATATGGGGTCTACAGATTGAGATGCCATAGCAAACCCGATGGTGACATTGTGACTTAACTTTGCTGTTCTGTTCTTAGAACTGAGAGAATGCTTGTGAGAACCAGAGTGAATCATAAATATTTCAAGGGAAACCATGGGCCACGGCGTTGAGACCTCCCTGAGGGTTTGCTCTTGTAATGGGTGTACTTCTTCTTGCAGATTATTAGAAGACACTCTCATGGGACAGATACAATACATATGGGACATGAAGCCTCTAAGCAAGTGGTGCCTGCATGCATCAATGGAGTCTCTTTCTCTAAACCTGAATTGTCACTTGAAGGCTGGAAAAGATATTGCTGGACTGCTATGGGAACACCTGCTAATGACACATTTAATTCTGTCTTCCCAATGTCTCCCATGTGGGTCTTGCAAAGTTCCTTTCCCAGAAGTTCATATTTGGATATTATAATGGGAAAATACTTTTTTTCAATTTAGAAGTTTATAAAATCTTTGGAAAAGCCTCTCTCTCTTTCTGAGTCAGAATTGGACTAGAGTTTGGCCAGACTCCCATGACATGAGTTTTCATGAGACATGAAATTAAAATTCTAAAATCTTTATAATTTCTCCACTAAACAGTCTGTATATTTCTTTAAGTTACTCAGGAACTGAAAAAGGGTCCTAACTACATGTTGACTGGATTCTGGTTGTCATAATAAAAAACATCTCTGAATTTTTTCTGCCAGGTTTGGCCAGTTTTGTGGAACATCCAGAATAAAAGCACCACCCAGCGTCCTTCGTTCTGCTGAAATTACTTATTCTCTAAAAGGCAAAGGGAAAACATATGTCTGGGTAAAGACTTGGAAAAGTAGAACTAGGTATGTTATAAATTAAAAATCAAATTAGGTGACCATACTAACATTTACATGAAGGGGGAAGAAAGAAAAACTCCTTTAACATGTTTTCTTTTTTTTTTCTTACACATAACTATGATAAAGTTTAATTTATAAATTAGACAACATGTTTTCATTATATAAAATATGACTATAGTTTACCCGTATATACTTCAAAACACAGTATACTTATTTACATCAAAATTAATTTGAATATTCTTTGTTATAAATCAGGTATTTCAGGTGTACCATTTATACATTTTAAGATATTTATACACCTGAGAAACCATCATCATAATCAACATCAAGAAAGTACCCATCACTCCCAAAAGTGATGGCCCACTGATAATCCCACCCTCTGGTTCCACTTCGTGGCTATACCATGATTTGTCTATTCATTCACCTATTCATAAATATTTTGGGCTACCTCCACTTTTTGGCTGTTACCAAAAAAGCGGCTAAGAATGTTTGTGTTCAAATATTTGTATGAACTGTGCTTTCATTACTCTAGTATGAATAACTAGGGGTGAGATGGCTGGATTATAAGGTAAGTGTATACTTCACTTTTTGATAAACTGCCATTGTTCTTCTACCTAGTTGTACCATTGTCACCAGGAGTTTATGAGAGTTCTAGTTTCACTTTCTTGCCAAAACATGCTATGGGCAGTCTTTTTTATGTAGATGTGTGTTTTAATTTTTATGATATTGAGCATCTTCTCATATACTTACTTGCTATCCATAAATCTCTGATGAAGCATCTATTAAATCTTTTCACTATTTCTATTCTAGTACTTGTATTCTTATTAAGTGTTGAGTATTTTTGTGTATTCTAGGTAGAAGTATTTCATTAGACATGTGTGTTACAAATATTTTTCCCAGTCTATGACTGATTTTTTGTTCTTTTAATAATGTCTTTTGAGGAGCAAAAGTTCTTACCTTTGATTAAATACAATGTATCAACTTATTCTTTTATCGATGTGCCTTTGGTATTGTAGCTAAGAAAAACATGGTCACCATGTTTAGTGTCATGTTTAGGAAATCCAAAATCACAAAATTTTTCTTAGGTATTTTATAAACTCAGATTTTGTATTTAGGTCTGTAATCTATTTTGAGTCAATCTTTGTATATCATGCCAGGTATAAATAGAAGTTTATTCAGTTGCACATGGATATCCAATTATTCCAGCACCATTTGTTGAAGAGACTATATTTTCTCCACTGAAATTGCCCTGGCAACTTTGTCAAAACTCAAATAACCATATATGTATTACTAGATTTTTTATTATGTTTCATTGATAATATTCTTTACCTATTTTTGTACCATTATTACGTCTTGATTACTACAGATTTATAACAAGTCTTGAAGCCATATAGTGTATTTCTTCTAACTTTACCATTCTTTTTAATGTGGTGTAACCTATTCTAGTCCTTTGCATTACAATAGAAATTTTAAAATTGTCTTGTCAATTGCTACACAAATGATGGCTGGGATTTTGATCGAAATTACCTTGAATCTATAGATCATTTGGGAGGGGGGATAAAGACATGTTAACAATATTGAATATCTGATCCATGGATATGGTATATCTCTCCATTTATTCAGGTCTTAATTTTCCTCAGCATGTTTTGGATTTCTAATGCCAATGCAATGCCTGGATTAATTCTGTTATATGTTGTTAAACTAAACTGATATAAAGCTATAAGGAGAAAAATCCAGCCCATCTTCAACTTTTAATAAAAGCATGCAATATATAATAGCCTTGCAAAAGTCATTTTAATTATTGATACATGTTAACAGTAATGCCGTTTAAAATTTTACGTAACTTCATAATGATTGGTATTTAGATACCAATACTTAGACAATCTTGGTAAATTCCCAAATCAATATTCCTTTGGTCTTTGGCATAGTTGCTAAATAGGTCTATATTTTTAATTCCATTTTTATCTTGTTTTATTTCCCATCCTCTCTTGCCCTGGAGGGGCTGGTATAAAGTTAGCCTTGCTTCATATAAATTTTATTGTTAATTCTCCTTTTGTATGTTCTGACAACCAATAGTCATATTCTCACCTATTCCTTTTTCTCTACCCTCACATAGTTTTTGCTTCTTAAAGAAATGACTCCCTGAGTATATATAATCAGACTGTTCTACTCAGCATACCCCAATATTCATGAAGCATAGAACTTAATTTTTTCTCCAGTGCTGAAATGTGCATTCAGTAACTGGAATCAAACATAATAAATTCTTGTTTCTCTTCTCTCATACCAAAGTTATACAGGTAACAAGTCTATGCATATATTAAGTGATTCAGACCATAGTGTTTTTCTTTCCTTAAATAAATTTTATCTTGAAATGAATCACTGATTCTTTTCTCTCATCTGGATAGAAATAATACATCTTTAAAAGTTAATTTTTAAATGCCTTATTTAGGAATAACAATATAATATGTAGTACCATATGATAAGAGAAATAGAAAAAGGCAAAACTTAACTCATTAAGCTATGGTATTACTTTTTACAAGCAGAGAATGGAGGCAATGGAAATTTTTGTATCAAAAATTTTTTAATTTAGTACAAAAATGTTAAGCTGTGAATTCTGAATTAAGAATCAGATACAAGAAAAAAGGATTATAACATGGTTGTATGCTTCCCATGACTTGCTGACAAGGAAGGATTAAATTTAGGATTAATATATATATACATACATATATATATATACATACATATATATGTGTATATATATATATATATGCCTGAAGAACAGATTATCTGAAGTCATTATTTTAAAGAAATATGCTGCAATATATTTTAACCAAGATTTCATAATAGGAAGCAGAACTAAACAGAACAAGAACAAGCAATTAAGCAACTATTGAAGTTTACTGTCTATTAAGTGGAAAATAAGCCTTATTTATAGAATTTTATTCTATCATCCTGTTTTTGGAATTTTAAAAATTATACCCTTAAATTTTATTGTTTTCCTTCAACTGGTTTTAGCTATCTTAGTGAAGGGCTATTTTTATGAAGTGGAATCTTGGGCCAACAAGATGGGCTTGTTGCTTCAGAGGAATTCACTCCTGTGTAGGACTGGAAAACTTAACTGTCATCTAGAGACAGTGATAACATATTACAGGAGAGAAAGAAACTTCAACAGATTTGTTGTAAACTATTTGCAAGTGGATACAGTTAACTCTAAAGTGACATCATTGTCTATTATCCAAAGTGACATCCAATTTATCTGGCTGCTAGCAGTTTGTACTCCTTATCAATTTCCCTGAGATACTAAAACCACCTCAAGGCCAAGGCTTAGTGATTGGCCCTGCAACGGTCAAGATAGGGAGGATGGGAAGATAGTATAATATTTCCTGTCGCCTGAGAAAAATGAGTAAATTATAGTTTTACAGGTATAAAAAACTAAAGGACTATTTTTCAGGGTATGATCCATGACCACCTTTATCAGAATTATTTGAAGGGACTCTAGATTCTGCATTTTTCACAAGCTTCCCAAGTATAATAGTTACTATGCACATTACACAGTAGATGCGCCATTATCCAGAACTCAAGCAACTGGAAAAATTTTTTTGCCGGTTGCTTGAGATTTGTATTTTTTTATATATGAATGTATATATTAAAATATATTTTCATGTATAAATATATAAATGAATATATAGATATACATATGTAAATGTATATTTAAATATATATAAATGTATTAATAAATATATATTTATATATAAATATATGTACATTTACATATATAAATATGTGAATATATGTATAAATATATATATATATTTTTGAATTAGTCATAGAAAAAAACAGAGGTAAAAGTTTAGCCAAGTAACAGCTTTGGCAATAATTCACTTTGAGAAGAGAGAGATCTAGGCTCAGTGTGTTACAGGTTGACTTAGTACCCTGCTGTAGAGACAGAATAAATGTGAGAGAAAATATTTTTACTGTCTCCACTGATTATTCCCTATACTAGAGAACATGGTCAAGAATTCACTTTCTCTTTTATTTCAATGGAAAAGAACATAAAAACAGAAAAAAACATCTAAAAAGTCAACTTATGTTATCCATAATATATACCTGCAGATATTTAGCAGGCAAATGATTTCACAAAGGTTGCTCTTCCATTAAACAACTCAGACTCAAGAATAGTCTTTGCTATATGCCAATGTAAAGATGATATTGCATTAACATGATACTAATTTCTATTCATTGCCATATTCTGCACTTTCCCTAACAATGCACCTTTTGATTCATTGAATTGGCATGTAACACATAAAATCAAGTTGCAGTCAATCTTCAGTAATCCAGATATTAAAGATAAACACATTCCGAAAGATTTCATTTTGCACAGTGCATGCATATATAAAGGAACTGTGGGCTTCATAAAATTCACCTTTACCACACATCTTTTCTTTAAAGATTCTTCACTATTGTCATTATAGTAGTAACTCTTGCTATTTTATATCTTTAGATCCTGATTGTTACTTATATTTTAAAAACTCTTCTCTTGAAGAGGAATTCTAAGACCAAAACGCTAAGAAAATACTGGAGAATATTGCCTTGGGGAATCATTATATGCACTGGAGGCAAAGCTGGCAAGGGAAGCAATCGGTCTAAAAATCTAGGCGAGGGGCGTAGATGAGACTATTTCCAGTGATGTGTATGTGAACAAACCCCACTTATCATTAAGGTTTTAACATTTTTGTTTACTCGGTATTACCGTTATGTAGGTATCAGATGATCCTGATGCCTCTTTTTTTCCCCTCTGCCCACCTCACTGCACCCAAAGCTGAGGTACACAGTACCTGGCAAGGAACCATCCTGCCTCAAGGATGTTACTACTATGTCCCCCTACTATGTTTGATGTTACTTTTGACCCTAGATGACCAGGAAGTACTGAAACGCTGGAGAGTTAAGACCACAGGGGCCATTTATAAACAAGAGGATGAGAGTTGGTAGATAAATGCCTCAACCTTCTGTCATCCAGAGAGACAGGCCCAGGGGTGGTCCATTTAATTCCTCAAATGTGTTCCCTACAGGGTTGCACACAGCAATAGCCCACCCATTAACCCACTTTTTTATTTTTATTTTTATTTTTTTGCTTTTCTTACTTTCATTTCCCTCTTTCCCAATTCATTAATTTGGGTTCCCCTAAAGGTCCATCTCCTGGGGGAATCCAAACTAAGCAGTGTCCTAATATAAAATGTGACCTGTTTGTAGAAAATGTCTCCAAGAAACTTTGCTGCTACACAGAAGTAAATTAAATCAGTTCCCAAAGCTATCTAACATTGTAAGCCATAGTTTACTTCAACACTTCTTTACTCTTCATATAGTATATTATTATCCAGGAAATAAAATCATCATGTTTATTAATAGTCTCCAGTAATTCATTAGTGTTCCTTATGCATATGTTTTTGCAAGTGCTATAGTAGTCAGACAGAATCTGAGTGTCAGCCCCTAATGAAAATGGGCTAGAGCTGCGGTTCTCAACCTGTGGGTTGCGACCCCTTTGGGGGTCGAACGAGAGACCATCAGAAAACACATATCAGATATTTACATGACGATTCATAACAGTAGCAAAATGACAGTTATGAAGTAGCAACGAAAATAATTTTATGGGGGTCACCACCACATGAGGAACTGTATTAAAGGGTCGCGGCATTAGGAAGGTTGAGAACCACTGGGCTAGAGTATACTGGGAGAAATTGCTTGCCATCTTTGATAGCTAAAATATCCATGAAGAAACATGTCAATAAGAGCATATTTAAGGGGCTCAACATTTAAAATCTTGCTTGTAGACTTAGCTAGTAGGAGAGGTATGCTAGTGGGATAGTTATGGCTTAGTGTGGAGAACTTAAGAAGATGAAAGAAAATGTAGAGATCTATCTTATCAGTTTCTTTAAGATTCTGTATCTCTCCAATGCAAATGCACTCTGAGTTGGTAATACTTTTATTTCCTGTCTTCAGTTGCTCTCTCTTATTCTTGTCTACTGACCTGTTCTTTGAGTCAGTTTAAAAGAAAATCAGAGCAGATAGAAGAAATGGAAACATAAATACTCAGCATAGTTGCAAAGGCAGAAGGCTATGAGATACTAGTTTCCTTGAACCACTGTCTTTCCCTTCTCACTATCCTGTCCCCAAATTTCTACGTTTACAACAACTTCCTTACTTTTAAGTGAAAACATAAAGTTCTTTTGGGTTTGGGGAAGTAGCATTTTATATGAGCAATGACATGCTAAAGACTTGGCATATTTTAAAAGTTTGATAATTCAAGCCTCATTTTCCCAAGTTGAGAATGTGGGAAATGCCTACTTAGAATGAATAATTTACAACATGCTGCTTTTTTTTGCTTTGATATCTATTTGATTTTTGCAATGTTGTCTCTGATACTTTGCAGAGTTCTCATGGGAGGAGGGATCCCAAGATCCCTCTATTCTATCTGCCTTCCTCACATTATCTTGAGAGACGTGATCCCCACAAATCTCCATGAGAAGCCGAGGGGCTGAAGGTCTTATCTTCTGTATCTGCTTCCTGCTGAAGATGGTCATTGCCCCTACCTATTGGGAATCCATGGAGCTCTCACCCTATCTGATCAAAAAGGGGAAGGGGTCTCGAGATCCACCATGTTGACTTTGTTGGTCAATATGGGCCGGAAGCCTTGTTGGGATATCAGTTGTATCCCGATGGTCCCTAGGTGAGGAAAAATTAATTCAATTAATAGTTTAAAAAGCATTGATCCAAGAAATGGGTCTCAAAGCCATTGTTGTTGTAATGTCAAGTTCATTGAGCCTGCGGCCTGTTGACTTCTAGCCTAGCTGGTTACTAGGGTATTATCCTGTCTCGGTTCAGGAAGGCCTGGGAGGGATGCTTGCCTGTAATGATTGTAATCAGCAAGCTGGAGACATGAGTTACAAGTTTCAGAGTAATTACCTATGGGGCACAGTCTGTTGCTCAAGGTGAGAAGCCAGAGAAATTGATCGAGGAGGTAATTAAGGCTTTGGACTAGGAGAAAGGTGAAACTGAGAACTAAAGAATTAGGGGAGAGGAGTTTATAGTGAGGTGGGGAGAGGGCTGCCTTGCTTGGTCCATGTCAGACATGTCAGGCTCTGTCAGACACATTTTCCTCAAAGGTGGAACAAGCTTCTCGAGGTCCATGCTTAACCAATCTCTCCGGTACCCATGCCAGTTGCAAACCCTCTTCCCCACATTAGTACGGATCTGGTCCCTGCCAACGACCAGTAGCCAAATCTTTCCACAATATTTTGCCTCTCTATGAAGGGAGTTTCATGATTATCCTCAGGTAAATGAGAACACGTGGGCTGACGGCCCAGACACTCCTATATGAACATCCACAACACGAAGGCACGTATGAGATTCTTCAGGTCCATCGGCCACACACCGATCACACAGCCGTTTCCCCACTTTTCCCCATATCTGAATGTTAACGGTTCCTTCTTCTGGAAACCAAGACAAATTCTTTGCACAAAATCCAAAAATTCTAAAAGCTGATTCCTTCCCACCTTTAGTTTGCAACATACATTTTAACATATCTACATAGAAATACCTTTCCTTAGATCCCAAATGTCCCTGTTCAGGCACCACTTTGCCACAACCAGAGCAGAGGGAACAGAACCGGGGGGGAGGCGACGGGGAATTAAGAAAAACACACAGACACACACGCAGACATAACAGATAGAAAGCTGGGACCGGGTGGTTCCCCGTGCTCTGATGGAGACACAGAGACCCTTCTGGTCTGCAGCGGGTTTAGTTTATATCCCAGGAACAACAGGCAGTGCAATTTCCTAATTGGAAACACAGTTGTCAATCCCCTATCCTTACGTCCTGAGTCAACAAGTTTATGATTCCTCTGCCTCGCAGGCAATGCTGCTTTCCTCCTTCCCCTCAGCCAGCCAGAAACCACATCCTGAGCAGTGTCCTTGTTCACCACGTCCCGGGCAGCCTTGCAAAACGCTTGAACTTTGGATTCCAAGTACATAGGCAGCCTTGCTAAACGCATTGTTCTCTCAATAGACCTGGCCTCTGGCTCAAATGCTGCCCACAGGAAATGCCTACTTAGAATGAATAATTTACAACATGCTCCTTTTTTGCTTTAATATCTCTATTTGATTTTTGCAACATTGTCTCTGATATTTTGTGGAGTTCTCCAAAAGTATGCATAGTATATAATGGCAATTATGAGAAATACTTGATAGCATTTCATCACCTCTAACTTTCATTTTTAAATTGCTGATTTTAGAGCTTGTTTTCAGCACCAACTACCACCACTTAAATTTTTGGATTTTTTTTATGTGATCTAATAATATTTTGAATTATAACAACAATGAATGGTAAAATAATAGCATCGCGGTCACCACAGTCCACACAACTAAGTTCTCATAACAATAGCTCAGTTCCCAAAATGCAGAGCCAATGATGGACATTCCTTCTATCTAATGAAGTGGTATCACCACGTGGCAGTAATGTAAACACAATTTGCAAGTCACTTAACATACCAAACTTGAAATTGTTTTTTATTTTGCTTTTTAATGTTGTAGATAACATATTATTTCACATTTTTCATTAAGATTTCATTAACATTTTATGTTACTTGGATGGTCAATGTACATAATTCAAATTCCCACAGGACAGACATAATGTATTTAGGTGAAATTTTCAGAAAAATTCCAAATTACAGTGTATCTAGGTTCAAGGTTGGTGGTAAATAAAAGTATGGTCTCTAAAATAAGATGATCCAAAATCTTTTGTAATTGTTATGACAAGCATGAATTCATACTTATTATATTAACACCTTAATAACATGTAAGAAACCAAGTCTATAAAGACCAATTAAAAATAAAAGAAGGGGGGTTCCCTGGTGGTGCAGTGGCTAGGCTTTGGCGCTCTCAACTCTGTGGCCTGGGCTCAATTCCCAGCCAAGTGTACCAGCCAAAAAAAAAAAAAAAAAGTAAAAGGACACCTAGATAATCTGCACATAGGCAGAGTTGGAACCAAAAAGGAACAAAAAAGAACAAACAATTGCCTAATCTGTTTTAGGAGTTCTGGCAGTGGGTCTAATGAGATATAAAAATATGTGACTATTCAGTTATAATCTTAGTTTTAAGTAAGATAAAAAACGTATTTTACTAGTATTAAAATTTTTTTCAATTCAATGTATTTTATATGTTTATTTTAGCTATAAGCTATAATATGTTAGTAAGAAATTGAGTTCATTTTCACATTTTTTTTATCCCAGCATAGCCTGGGAAATTTTGATAAATAACTTGGCAAAAGTAAAAGGAAATTTGTCTTACTTTGTAGTTGTTACTTATTTTCTGAACAAAAAAGTTATGCAGGGAATGTTTTGACTCTCAAATGATACATTTCTCTATAATTATAGTGCCTTATCTTGCTTGGCTGAGCAAGTATGAAAAAAAAACTGCTCTGCATATATGAAGACAAACTAAGTTCACAGACTAATAGGAAAGTATGGTGGATATTAATAGAAAAGACGGATATGCAAAACTGCTTTTCATTTGGTTAAATACGCAGTGAAATAACAAAATGATGACAAACCTAAGAGATGGACTTCGCAGGCACCTTTGGTGATGGGCATTTTAAAAGCATCGCTTGCTCTTTCTCCATTTAGTTCTTAGTAAAATGAATTAACATTAGAAATCCTTAAACTTCAAAAACTTACCTCTATTGAGACACCAAGTTACCCATCATGAAGCAGATGCTGTATGACTCATGGAGTCGCAAAACTGGGTGTTCTCAGCAGCCACTGTCACCCAGGGGAGATGGCATATACATGTTATTAATAGATGGGGCTCAAACAGGTGCTGAAGGCACAGTAAGTAGCATGAGCGATCAGTCCAACTGGCATGGCACACACCTCTCAGCAGGGTTCCAGGATGCGCTGGACAGAAAGGAAGAAGGCAAAACAGAAAGTAGCAGAAAATTTCATTGATGGAATGACTGGAAACATGATTTACAGCAAGACCAGTAGCCAAACATTTTATAGAGTCATCTCTTTCCCAAAGTGTGCGCTAGCTTAGTGCTGGTAGCTGTTCTAGATGCACACCCGGAGATGAGTTCTGTAGTCACTTAAGTTTGAGAAACTGAGTTCAGCAAACTGAAGTTTATTTTAGGATCCTTGTATCTTCATATCTAGTTTTTCCTCACCTCTGAGATCTCTGTTCTCTGCCTGATTATGTCACCAACTAGTTATCCTCGGAAAAGGTAAGTAGTACATCCCAGAATGGTGTTTGTCACCTTTCCTACCTAATCATCCTGTGGCTGTGGGGCACCATAATTATTTGTACTTTTTCACAATTGGCACTAAAATAAAGAGAAATGTAACTCTGCCAAGGGTTTGTGCTCTCTGCACCCCAGGTGTAGAACATTTGCATCCCAAACGCATCCCTGGTGATGGGAAGCTGAGGGGCTATTTCTAAAGCAGCAATGATGGGAAGGTCATAGACCCAGAATTTGTGCTCCAACTGATGAGAACCACCATGTCCAATACAGTAGCCACTTTTCATATATGGATATTAAAAAATTAAAGATTTAGTTCTTTGCTCATACTAGCCACCTTTCGAGTGTTCAGTAGCCACATATGATCAGTAGCTACTGCCTTGGACAGTACAGATCTAGTAAATCTCCATCATCAAAGATAGTTTTATCCAACATCACTGGACTAGTCTTGTAACACACACACACACACACACACACACACACACACACACACTCACTCATTCTAATGGAAGCTCACGAAATCTCAGGAGCCTACAGAATCGCTCAAGGAAATCTTGACTTTGCAACATCCACGCCTCCATCCTGCCTCAGGTAAGTGAGTTAGAACTAAGCAAACAGGGAAAATATCCACGAGCAATGTTTCCAGATATCCTTGCCTCCCAAAACAAGCTATTGTAAACTACAAGGAGAAACACACACACACACACACACACACACACACACACACACCTTCTCCAGATAGAAGACAATAAAATTATTCACCAAAAGACTCATAATGATTAAACTGTCCAGCTTCTTGTATCTTCATTGTTCTAATCATTTTTGGCTCTTCTTAAATAAACTACTTTATTTCCTTTGGTTCCATCCTTAATTTATATACTTTAAGAATAAGAAGTGAGGTGGACCTTTAGGGAACTGACCCACAGTGATTGTACCCTGAGATAATAGGGATCAGCTGGACAGATCCCAAACCACCAGGATTCATGCTGACTTCCCGATTTATCTCTTTGTTGATGAGCTACATATTACCAATTAAGCTCATTGTAAAACTTCATGATCTTACATGCTTCATGTTGTTTCTACATCTTACAATCTGCTTGCTATTTGGTTACTATACCCCTAAGGGAGTTGGGGTCAACAAGTCAAGGGTCAGAGATTTCAGTGAAGAAGCTTATTCTTTAATGAAGTCCAGCTTATTACTTCTTTCTTTCAGGGATCATGCCTTTTGTGTCAAATACCAGCCTATCTTCTAAAGGGATGTCCTCTCCTCTTTCTTGATTCAATCCTTTTAACCTTGTTTTTGCTGTGTCTTTTGTTCTTCAACTATTTACAGAAGGGTTTTCATGGAACTTATCTTCTAAGTTAGGACGAAACTACCACTGTATTACTTCCATGATGCCTTATTTATTTGAGGCCTGACTTAATTTCTTTTGAGTCTGAGCCTGGGAATGTGTACAGATTTGTAGGACTGGTGTAGGGTAATTTCACCATCATGCATTTTTATCTGGTGAGTTATAAAGTTATGTAACACTTTGGAAATAGGAAAAAGTAATTTATTTTATCTTTTACTATTATTAAGTGGTACAATAATAGTGCCAATCAGTCATCTAATAGAAAGATTGTCCAAAAATGGTGTCTAACCAAGAACAAGAAAGCCCCAGTCCCAATGATACTCAGAATAATAAAGCATTGTGTGTGATTTCTACTTCAATTGTCAGAGAATTCAACTCATGATGTCCTTATTTTCCCCTAAAAAAAGGCTTAGAAAGTAATCATTGATGAGCCCATAGGTCATTTTTTTAAACTCAGTCTTCCTTAGTTTGTTCAGCTTTTTGTCAAGATACAAAGTTCCAATAGTTCATATTTGCAGTACTTTACCAACAGCCTTAAACATCCTATATTTTACTTCCTACTAAAAAGAAAAATATGTTCAAGAATGAATCTGCACTATACGGTTATGCAGTCATTTTCAAAATCATCTAAAAAGTTTGAATTGTGCAAGAAAATGCCCCTCATCTAACCATATTTCTCTACATAACTGGTACTCCATAATCAAACCCATTAGAAGATAAGTGTATTCTCCTGCTCCTCTTTTATGCCTGTATACTGTTAACACCTTCCTGACATTTTTCAGTAATTTAATGTTGGAATAACAGCAATATTGTGAGATATAACTGAATAGTCCATCATTAAAGATATTAAATAATGTGTCTAGTGGTATAGAGGTCAAGAAAAACTAGACTTGATAGGCTAAGGTGATCACACTCAAGAAGACGACATTTAATAAAATCTAAAATAACAGAGCATAGTGTTGGAAAGCAGTCATACAATTCTGGGGTAGGAAGTAGTGCTAGAAATGACCTGATCTACTATCCATATTGTACCGAGGGGACAACTGAACCCACAAGGAGTAAGCAACTTGAGTGAGTGCTGCTTAATGGCAGTCTTAAGTATTGTAATTATTTCCTATATTCCAGAAATTGCTCACAGCATGGAATGAATGACTAAATGCACTGTTATGTTTATTATATGAAATCAAGCAGCTATTTTTAACTCATAGTTGGTAACTAGAGCCATCATCTCTGGCGTAGTCACAAGAAAATTATAGGGTCTGTACCTTTTGAAAGAGATTTTAAGTAAGACGTGGAGGGGAAGGAAGAATCATAGAGATAAGGGACACAATAATAGGATCAAATACTTGGTGTGAGATCAAACACTTCCAGGTGGTATAAAAGATTGTTGGAATTGGGATGCCTGAGGGACTTAGCTGGAGATACATAAAATAGCATTCAGAGGCTGGGATCTATGAAACTGAGATTTGGAGGGAGTGAGAGCTATAGTTATTAATAATGACCAAGTCAGATTTTGATCATAGCAGTAAGTGACTGAGATAAGTGGAGGACATGATCGTTGAAGAATAAGAGTGCAAGGAACAAAGAGGACAGGGTGTCAGAAGAATCACTTGTGTGTATATTGAATGTGCTTATAATTCGAAAGTAGTGTTCGAGAGATTAACCGTGAGACAGTCTTAACATCACTAATTATAAGACAGACAGTATGTTCTCCAATTTTGAAGTACACAGCACTATTTATTAATTAATGCTTCCCCCAAATTTGAACTAAACGCAATCAAGATCGTAGAGCCAACTTCCTGCTTATAGTTGACTTGGAGGGATAGAGTAATAAGTTAAATTGCACCAAGAGAAGGTAATCAGACAAATCCAAACTGTGAAATATCCTGTGGTACAACTGGTCTTGCTTCTTCAACAAGTCAACGGCATAGGAAAATGTTTGGGGTAGAGTGCGAGATTCTAGAATATAGATTTATGGACATAACGGGGAATACAGTGTGTGGAATATATTTGGATTCTGAACAGAACAAACCTACTATAAAAACAAATTTTGAGACAAATAAGCAAATTCAAATGTGGATTGGATATTAAACAACACAAACAAAAATTATTAATTTGTGGATATGATTACATCATTGCAGTTATGAAAAATGGCCATATTTTTCTTGGGAGACATGATAAAGTTCATAGGAATGGAATAACACGAGGCTTAGGATTTGAGTTAAAATATTTCAGCAACAATAAGTGAAATAGATGAAGTCAGTGTGCCAAAATTATAGTTGTTGTTGAGCCTGGGAAATGGGTGTAGGGGAGATAATTTTATTATTCTCTCTCATTTCATTATGCTCTCTATTCCTATGAATGTCAGTCATGATAAAACACCACAAGCTCTCAGGTCAGGTCATCTCTCTTTTCTTTTTTAATCCCCATTGTCCTCTGTGTATCACCCATTTGTTTTCTCTTCCCACAACTCCTAATATTTAAATCTTTCTGTTGACTTCTCTAGAATTGTGTTCCGCCATCAGCAAAATTCTCTATATTTTCAACATCTTCTCTGACAGTCCCTTCATGTTTTTCCCATCGTAGAATTGTGGGTGTCCCCTGAGGACCTGGCTTTCTATGTAGGCTTCTCCAGCAGTAAAATGGTGGCCATTTTTGTCCCCAGTTTTCATGCCATGTGGTGGTGGGTGTCAACTGTACTTCTCAGTGCTGTTTCATATACTTCTACCCTAAGCCCTTCAGTTTAAATTTTATATTATCAAATAATATCACCTTGTACTCCTTGTTTTAGCTTCTATTTACCCCCCAGATCATTCCTCATTTCTCAACAACTTTAAATTGATCTCACTGTCATTCTAACACTACTTACGAATTAATTACAAGCACGTTCAACATAGATGTGATTCTTCCCACAGATCCTTAAACTCAGTTTTCACTTCTTCTTGTGAACTACCTGTCACAACTTTTCTCATGTTTCTCAGACTATTGGTCTTTCTCTTTCCTGTTTTCAGTACTTTCTTTATATATTAGAAATATAAGATGAAAATAATTTCTTCACGATATATGATTTTTCTTTTAATTTGTTTATGGTGATTTCCCATGCAGTTGTTTTTAAGTAGTCAGATACAATATAAATCCTTCCTCAAATGAGAAGACCATGAAGTTTTAACTGTTTTTCCAATAATGGTGATACATTTTGGATTACCCCTATGGACATCATTGAGGTTCAGAAAAGTGTTTGCCAGCATTTGCCCACTGAATTAGAGGAAGTGGTTCTTGGGCTGGAGTCCAGCCTCCTGACTCTTTCCATTTTCCCACACTGGTTTAACGTAGGGCTCGTTGGTTTCTAAATTCATGAATTACCATGGTAATTATAAAGAATTTGTTCTGTTTATTCTACTTCCTAATGAATTTTATATATATATATATATATATATATATATATATGCATATGTACATATAAGATATATCAGACACCCACACACACACACACACACACACACACACACACACACACATCTTACCCCTCCTTTGGAAACTGAACCAGGAGTTACTTGGACTTTTTCTTGCTAAATGGAGGAGGGGCACAGGTGGGAATGCACAGATGGCGCCGCAGCTCCTCCCAGCGCGCGTCCCTCCGCCCCCCGTTGGATAGACAGCGTTTTCCGTGTTCCTCACCCGGCGATTCGCGCTGTTGTAAACTGTGCTTCCGTGCCGTCTCTCATTCTCCCAGTTGCGTATTTAAAAGTAATGGGAGAGTTTTCTGATATTGTACTAAAATTGAATTTTACCATACTGTTTAACCATATTATTTTAACTTCTAAGTCAGTCTAATCACATAAATATTGCTTTCAGTAATTAATATGAACACTTTTCAGAGTGTATTAAAGGCTGGAAAGGAAGAAAGGAAGCAGTAAGAATGTAGGATATTTATACTTGTATCTCTGGACAACAATCAATTCAGTGATCCATCACACACACACACACACACACACACACACACACACACCCCTTTTGATGCCTGTTTACACTCACCCCACTGATTCTACTTTTTTTCTCTACTGCCTTTGTTTCAACTCTACTTTCTCTGATTTCATTTTTTCTCATTTTTTTTGATCCAAAATTGATCAGATATATTAAGAAATCCAGGAAAACAATGTATGATAGCAAGAATTTCCTTGCAATGCAGTAAATGTTTCATGTGCTTTGGTTAATAAAAAGGGTCAAACTGCTTAATATGATCTTTTTACTGCCTTGTCTTGAATATTTTAAAAGGTTTTTTTATTCACTACTTTTATAAAAACAAATTATTCAAACAATGACTCATTAGTATACAATTCCTTTAACAATTACATTTTATTCTTTTTAGTCATAAGAACTCAATTATACATTTGTTAAACGTATTTTTAAAAATATATTCTATAACCAGGCAAAGCATGTTTTAGAACTCCTCAGATCATTCAGTGTACGGAAGAAGTATCATAAATCAGAGTGCTAAGTTTAAGAACATTGAAAATTCACTATACTGATCCCCCCACAGGCCAAGTACATTGTTAAAAAGAATCTAGACTAAAGCAATCAGAACCTTATTTAATTATGTAAATTACTGGCCAACAGAAGCTAGTCAAGAAGAGCAAAATACATGTATTGATTCTCTCATAATTCAACATCTAGAGTTCAATAAATGTTAGGCAACTAACTTACCCCAATTAATATCTTAAATTGCAGAATTTAAGATCAAAACAATTCTAGACTGTAAGAAATAAAATATACATCCATGGTTAAGTAATTTTGCAACATTGCAAGTCATTTTCACATTTTTGTTGTTTTAAGACACCAAATTGGTGGTAATTTGTTAGAACAGCCTTGGAAAAGTAATACAGATGGTTAAACAGTAAGACAAATGTTACTTTCAAAGAATCTAAAACCAGTAACTCACATGCACAGTTTCCCACTTTCCACCTGCAATTTTACTTATACAAATTTACAAATCAATACTTTCAGTACTATTTGCAGTTTTCAAGCTGGATGGCTGACATAATCCTCCAAAATTTAGGGGAGATGTGGAAAATATTCTCTTATCTTCTTATCATAGCATACCATATCTATGATATGGACCAACTCTGCCTGGATTGTTTCCTCTTGTTTCACCACCCAAAAAAACTTTCACTCAGCTAATTGCCAAGGGCAAATTAGGGAAAGTTACCCCCCCACCCCCCCACCCCCCGCCGTTCTCCGATGACTGCCACTGGCAATACAAAGAAAAGGATGCTTCCTGTGTTGTCCAGGGCATGGCAGGAGCGCGTATGCAGACAATTGCTCTGTCCTCTCAGTCTCTGTGATGGAGAAGAAAGACCCGGGTTCCTGGAAGAACAGTGTTCTTCAAAATCATACCTGAATACTTTTGGTTGAATTCGTGGGTAGTCTGTGGCTGTTTTTGGTCATAGATGGTTCTCCTGAAGTGGAACGCAGGTGGAGCAGTATCTTCCCATGAAGGAATAGCATAAATCATAGAACGTTCCCAGTGCCTCCACCTTAGAGTTCTTTTTATTGATTTGCTCAATAAACAATTACTTAGCCTTTGTTTTGCCTCAAGCACTGAGTTAGGCGTAGGAAGCACAAAATCATTTAACAAATGGGCCTTTCCCTCTAGTGGATAGAAGAATCAGAGAATAAGTAAATAAATTACAGTGTGGTATTAAGAACTATCACAGAGATATAGACACAATATTATGAAAACAGAAAGAATGGAACAACTATCTCTGCCTGGAAGGACTTAGAAAGACATAGCCATACCAGACTTCCACGTGGGATCCACTGAGGGGGCCGTCCCACCTGCAAGATGTAGAAGGCAGAGGAGGGGACATGAGAACGAAGTGAGGGGGTGTGATGTTTTCCAGGATTCTTACACACCTTGCAAAAGAGTGTGTGTTCTCCAGCATGATAGATTTAGCCTTGTCCAAATTAATTCCAATTTATATACTTATGATGGTAAATATTAAGCTATTGAAATCTCAGTTGGCCATAGCACAAAGGGTAGAATTGTCCAGAAGCAGCCAAGTCAGACATGACACTGGTCTTCGTCCTGGTCTTGGTGGCTGCTCTGTAGCATCCCTGAGAGCTGTTGGCTATATTCCTAAAGCAAGCCTGGGGCCACATACCCAGAATGTGACACATAGCTTTATATTACTGAAGAAGAAAATGTTCTGGAAGAGAAGAGGAGGAGGTAGCTGTAGTCCTAGCAAAGAAAAATATTAAGCACATCACTAAAGAGAAAGACATTCTAAAACAAAACATTCTCATTTCTTAATGTTAAACTCACTGAATTATTTATCATTTAATCACGTTAGCTAATTATTGCTGAGCTCTGCACTTACGTGTGCCTGTGTGGAACGTGTATAGAGGCATTTCTATGAAGCAAGGACATGAGTTTTTAAACAAACCTGCCTGAACCCTCAGGTTAAATAAAGGGTTCCCTTAATCACCCAGGAAAGTCATCTGCCGTAGTGGGGAGATGCCCAGCTACAAATGAAACGTGGATTTCTATTTTTATTTTCTATTCTCTAGGTATTAGGTGTGTCAGATGTTCTCCTAGGAGTCACTGGAGGTGGCCCCAACCTGAAGAGGAGTGGGCACCTTGGAATAGCTGGCGCTGATGCCAAGAACATAAGTCACCTTTAAGGCATAGGAAGTAGCCCCCATCAGAACAGGGAAGAGCTGCATCCGCCAATGAAAGCTTGGGTAGAGTTTCTCCTAAGAAAGTGTTTAATAGTCACATTGTACAGTAAAAGAGGTTTATTTAAACTTTTTACAAGTGTTTAGGAGAAAAAGCAGCTTATCCCCTAAGAATCCCTGTGGTGTGAGAAAGGGGCTTTGTCGTTGGATTCCTCAGAGGCAGATGCTGAATTCAGCCCTGACCAGTGCCCAGAGTATCTGGTATCCGATGATGTGGTAGTTAGAGAACTGCACCCCGAGACGTGGAAGTGAGAGGTGCTCGTGTAAAGGCATCAGAGTCAGTGGGGAGGCTGCAGTCACCCAGCTGAATGTCCACCTACCGAAACAGGCAGTCAAAGAGAAGGTCTAAAATTGATCAATGAAAGTAACTATAGACACGTATCATTGAGAAATACGGAACTGAACCCCAGAAAAAACAGCTAAAGGTGTGGACAAGGGCTGCCTCTGGACACCTGGAAGGAAGAAGAGAGCAGGTTAACCGAGGGACATCCATATTTATAATAAAAACCTTTCTTACCAATAATGAGCATGCTTTTCTTTTTAAAAATGTTGAAGCTTAATGAAACAAAAGGAAAAACATTGTGTCATCTTAGAAAATCCAAAACTGATGTTTTATTTCCTGAGAATTAGGTACATTTTAAATAAATCCATGTCCTGTCATCTCTTTTTTTAAATCTAGTAATTTTACATTTTTACCAAACTCTTAACCAGTTGATAAAAATCCACAGACCTTGGTGACTCAGATTCATAGCCAAGCACAGGAGGCTCACTGCCCAGGGGCATAGGTCAGGGTTGATTTAATAGCTGCCTCTCAGGACATCTTCTGGGGGTTTTGTCCCTATTTTGTCTCTACCTCCTTGTCTAGGCCTATGTAGCCATCACTCTTGGCTTTGACGTCATCTCCTTATCTCTGTAGCTATAGACTAGTAGGTCTCTGACATGACTGAACAGTACATCACTTATGAGAATTTTTAAAAACTATATTGATACCCAGGCCCTACCCCAGATGAACTAAATTTAAATAACCGGGTACAGGGCCCAAGCTTTGGCATCATTTAAAGCTTCCCAGATGATTCTAGTGGGCCAACATGGTGACTCAACCATGGTACAAACACAGAACCTGGAAGAATAATTGTAGCCCTGCCTCACCCTTCCCTGTGTCAGGGTCTTGAAATGTGCTACTGTAGACTGAACATTTGTGTCCTTCCAAATTCCATGTGTTGAAACCTAATGTGATGGTATCTGGAGGTAGGGCCTTTGGGAGGTAATTAAGTCATGAGAATGGAGCCCTCATAAACGAGATTAGTGCCTTCATAAAAGAGGCCCTTCTATGTACCATGTGAGGACACAGGGAGAACATGGCCATCTATGAGCCACTAAATGAACTCTCATCAGATAGCAAGTCTGTTGGTGCCTTGATCTTGGACTTCCCAGCCTCCAAACTGTGAGAAGTAAGTGTTTGTTGTCTAAATCATCCAGTATATTGTACTTTTTTTTATAGCAATAGAAACAGATTGAAACAGTGCCGACTCCAATACGGGATCTATCTTTATGTCTCTTTTATTACAAAGGCTTTTGTTGCTATCTCTTTGCTTTTGTTTTCCATATATCCAGTATGTTGGCTGACCCTACTAAAAGAGAGTAGAGAGAAACACCTACATAATTGAGAATAATAAAAATGTACAACTGATACATGCAAATTTTAAAAAATCTTTTTCATTGGAACTGTGGAAAGTGTCTCAGTTCTTGAATTTATTTTTATAGCAGAGAAAGGGACTGACTTTATTCATAAGATATGGTTCAATTTAGCTAGTGTCCCAGAAGCTGTGTGAGGTGTTTTTGTTTTTTATGAAGTTTCCTTGATTTTGTCTTCTTAGAATCAGGAACTCTTCTGCCAAAAGTACAACAAGTTCTAGTTAATTCAGAAAATTTTTCTCTTAAAGTGGTTTTATGGTATTCTAAGAAAAGCCACAATTTATACCAAACACTTGGTTTTCTGAAAGCTAAATCTATGTGCATGTACGAGTACATGTGTATATACATATGTACACCCATACATGTATATGTTTGTATAAAATAGATCATGTCTCTATCTGGCTTTTATTAAGAACCAGATAAAAAGAAACTCCTTCTTTTATAATCATTTGACCATTTTTATAAAAATAAAAATTAAGGTAGATGTTTACATTTCACCTTATGAAAATTTTCTTTAAATAATTTTAGTGACTGTAACCATAAATGTATAGTTATAAAATTATGGCATTTCAGGGTCTACTTTTCAAATTCTAAAACTCTTTTGTTGCAATGGAAAAATAAGATCTAATCCAAATTAAACCTCAAATTTCATTTTTTACAAATAATTTATCTTACATCAGAAAAAAATAAAATTTAGCAGAGCTGTAAGAGACAAATAGATTCATTTTAGTTTAACCCTTTGTCGTTTCCCACTTTCTCATGTAGGTAATAATGAATGGTAAAATAAAGTGAACAAAGATGATGCAAAAAAAGACTAAAATTATTGATACTCTGTGTTGCTTTTTTGCCTTGTCAGTAGATTTTGTTTTCAGGCAATATATTAAAAAATGCATGTAAGCACATGAAAGGCTAGAGCTATGAATTAACATAATAATAACAAATAAAAATTTTTTGGTAGAATTGGCACTTCTGGGAATGAGATGTATTCATTTTCTATACTTAGGAACTTAAATGTTGTCTGACTAGTCCAAAGAAAGAGATAAAATTAAGGACTTTACTTGGAGGTGTGGTTTGTCTATCATCTTTCAAAATTTCAGAGTAGATTATAGCAACCTGGTATAAATCATAATGCTTAAAGAATATATCATTGTATACCATTTATATAAAAAAATTAGCCTCTAGAAGCAAAAGTCAACTTAATTACATTAGTGGCAGTTAACTTAATTACATTAGTAAGGTTAAAATCAGCAACTAAAGAAAAGACTGCTTTATTAAAATACAGCTTTGTTTTCTACTTTGTATGTACCTAGTCAGACTTCTACTTTTACCTAAAAGTGCAAGTTCTCAAGACACAGGCTCAGCAAGGATTATATTTGGGTCACATAATTTATTGTAATACAGGATGTATTACCATAAAATGTTCTTTGCAGAATTGAGCAAATTTAATACAACTATTTAAAAAATTAGGTAATTTGTACGATAAATCTGTTTCCCTGATTTATGAGAGAAAATTAAAAAATCTTTTTTTTCCTGAAAGGGTTTTATGTACTATGATATAATTCTTTAAAATCTCAATTCTCCTCTGTCTAATCATTTTATGTTTTACAATCTGTTGCACTGAAAAGAAAAGCTGCCCTTCTAAAGCTTTGATATGCTTCAAGGCCCATCTGAAGTCTCATATTCTCTGAGGGTTTCATATTAACTTTATCCTCAGTGATTTCGTCTGGGTTTGTTAAAAAATGAGATGAGATATCTGGGCTGTTATTCGAGAAGCTAGGGATGAAGATAGGGAGGGATTGGCCCATTGGCTGCAAGGAATAGAACAAAAAAATATCTTCAAGACAGTAGACAGGGGCATGGTGGGTTCAGCTGCTGGTCTGTCCAATGTTCGTCCTCTTTCCTGTTTCCTCACCTTGATTTTAATTACTCACCCTATGTTGAGCTCTAGTGATAGATCCTGAATAGTAACCCAATCTGGACATGGCATTCCACTCTAAATGTTTTTAATTGTATTTTTATATTTTTCAATACAGTTGACTTTCAATATTACATTAGTTTTAAGCATACAGCATCCAACACTATGCACAAATATTCTTGATCTAGGATGGATATGCATCAGGCCCAATCAGAATGAAGGAAAGGACATACTCCATGGTTTAGGGAAAGGATACTGTTCTATAATGTCTGACAATTAAGTTGGCATACTTGCCACTGTGTACTTAAATTGGCAACATTATACAAACAACTCAGTAAGGTATCATAATCCTGGCAAGAGTTCCAAAATTGCTTTGAAGGGTGGACTAGGCTCTAGCATTGGTGCACAGCTTCCCAAGGGGAGCACTTCAAAAGTGACCATAGTGATATTCAGCAATGAGGTATGTAGCGTTTTTTTTTCTAGGCTGAGTTCGCAAACTTAATTGTCAGGCCTTGTATGTGCGTATCGAAGATGCTTGCTCCTTTTGTTGCTGGTTGAAAGAAGCCAAGATAACAATCAAGCTGACAATGGAGAGTGAAAAGCAGTTAGTCACAGAGAAAAATATATCTTATCTTACCTCTGATCATTACTACCCTACCTATAGAAATGGGTATGTGTGATAAATTTCCTCCTTGTTTAAGCCCATTTGAGTTGTCATTCCTGTTACCTATAGCCAGAAGCATTCTAATCTTATTAGAATTCTAAGTTATAATCAAGCCAAAGTTGACAATCCACCTGAAGCAGCAATCTGGAGGTTGTCCATACAAAGAGAGAAAGCAAGAAGAAGATGTGGGACAGAAACTAGAGATACCACAAAAGAAAAGGGAGATTCAGAATGGAGAGTAAGAAAGCGTTTAGGGCAGAGTTTCTCAACCTAGCACTATGGGCATTTGTGCTAGATAATTCTTTGTGGTGGGAAGCTGTCCTGTGCACTGTAAAACGTTTAGCAGCATCTCTGGCCTCTACTCACTAGATGCCAATAGCACCCCCTGACAGTATGACAATTAAATATATCTTCACACATTACCAGACATCCCCTTGGAGACAAAATAGCCCCTTGTGAGAACCATTGTTCTAGATCAAGTTTGTCCAACCCATGGCCTGTGGTCCACATGCAGCCCAGGATGGCTTTGGACACACCCCAACACAAATTCATAAACTTTCTCAAAACATTTCAAAAATTAGCACGGACCTTTTTTTTAGCTCATCAGCTATCATTTGTGTTAGTGTGTCATATGTGAGGCCCAAGACAATTCTTCTTCCAGTGTGGCCCAGGGAAGCCAAAAGTTTGGACCCCCGTCATGTAGATGAATTTTCTGAGGCTCTGGAACCATAGCTGCATGGCTTTATAGAGCACACTGCAAGTTTGGCTGGGGTGCAGACAGATGAAATAATGGCATTATTGTTCAAATAATCTCCTGTGTGTCCAGTAGCACTAAATTCTTGTGCCACTCATTTTGGACCTTAACTCTTATGGCCTGCTGCAAATTAAATAACGTCTCTGTGCTTCTGTTTTTTCATTGAGAAAATGGGTATAACAATAGCTCCTGCATCATAGATTTGTTAGAAGGATCCAATAAGATAATGCATGTGAAATGCTCCTAAAAGTGCCTGGCACATAACAATTTCAAATAAATGTTAACTGTTATTAATTATTATTAACACTAGTATTACTATTATCAATTCCATCCCCTTAGGAGCCGTGGCCTCTGTGAACCTTCAGGTAACTAGGCAGAGGCTGCTATGGGGAGACCTTGGAAGTATTTGCTGACTTCCTAGCACATGACAGTAAGCAGTGAGGCGGTCTCAGGTTTAAGGCACATGGGTAGGAGTTTTCTGAGGTTTACATAGGTAGAACAACTTTCCTCAGGACAAAAATCTCTCACTATCCTTTTTAAGTTGACTTCTCCCTCGTTCCAGTGTGTGACAATCCACATCTGTAGTGGATTGTAAGAGACAAGGAGAGAAATCCTACACCTATAACCAGTATTTCCAATATAATCATTTTTTTTACCTGGGAAGGAGTGAAGAGGAAGGAGAGTAGAGGCTCAGTCTTACCTTTATGACTGTCAGTTCTATCGTGTTTCTCTTCACCTTGCTAAATACAACGCACACTTATTTATTCACCTAATTCAATAAATATCTATTGAGCATCTAGGATGTATAAGGGAGTGCTGAACGTGGTTGGAGGAAATGGTTCAGAGAGCAGTGAGAGGGTGGAGGGGATGCATTCCTCATGAAGCCTGCTCTGAGAAAGACAAGCAGGAAGGCTCTAAAAGCTTTTGCCAGAAAAGTGATCTGATTTCATTTTCTATACCTAATAAGCACTTTCTTTATTAACACCTGCCTGAATGGCATTATTAGCCAGTATTTACTAAGCATTGACTACATGTAAGTGGCTCTATCAACTGAAAGCAAATCCTTGGAGGGAATTCGGATTTGGGGGTCATAAAGAGGTCAGTGATTTTCCTCCCCAAAGAATAACCTAAAACTAGGGGCAAATGTCAAAAATAATTCATTTAGGGCACTAGAAATTGCCCGAGGCAGACAACGCATTGCGAAGACTTTATACGTGACAGCAGAGTCTGTGGCGGGAGCCCATGGCCTGGGGCAGCTCGCCCCCATCCCCCAGGCTTAGAGGTTAAAAACCGGCAGCTTTGCTGTCAGCAGGCTCAGGTTTGGGGGCAGCGGGAGAGACTTTTTGCCACCTGGAAGTTGTTGCGTTGAGATGACCAGGAACATCCCAGAGCTCGGTAAGTGTGAGGTCTCACTTCTGCCAGGAACTTACCAGAATGATTTTCCAAATGAGAGATCCTAAAATGAAGTGATTCCAGAAATGTGGCTAGTATGAGGAATGTATTGTCTTCTATTTTATTTTAATTCAATTTCAAAGCCATTTGTGGCTACCACAGGGGATAGCACAGATTTATAGAATCAAAATCAAGGATGACTGCTCAGGAAAGTGAGGGCAGCTGCCCAAATTAAAAATCAGAATCCATGGCCCAGCTTGAGAGCACAAGCTAATTTTCATATCTGGAATTCATGGATTGAAGGAGAGGCTAAAGCACCGTGAATAAGCATCCTGCAACTCAGAGCAGAGATGTATAAGGACCTCTCCCGTCCTTCCTCTAAGGAACCTGCAGCCGGGTATTCAGACACACTGGGGGAAGCAAACAGCCAGACGTTGAGGATGGTTAAGATCCAGTTTTATCTGGCTTATTTCACTAAGCCAGACAGAAAAAACAAAGAACTGCATGATTTCACTCATATGCGGAATATAAAACTGAAAGCAAAGAAAAAAAGAACTGAACAAACAAATAACCCATGGACACAATAGATAGTTTAATGTTTATTTGGGGACGAGTGGGTTAGGGAGGGGAGAAAGGGGAGGGGGTGGGAGAGGAGGGGGGGGAAGCTAAATATAAGGGGATGGAAAGAAAAGTCACATTAGGTGGTGAACTTATTATGCATCAAGTTGACAATGCACTGTGGAATTGTATGCCTGAAACCTATGTAATCCTTGCTAACAGATGTCACCCCAATAAGTCTAACAATAAAAATGAAAAAAAAAAAAAAAAAAAGATCCAGTTTTAGTTGAAATTAAGGTCAATAAACAATTTTTTAGGCTCTATGAAAAAATATGCTACATATGGGAAATAGAACCATGAATAAGCCATGAACCCTGCCTTGAAAAAGCTTATAAGCTTCATTTTTGGAAACAATGACCACAGTACAGTGTTACACACACACAAAAGCAGTTCAGGCCTGCTGGAGACACACAGGCTGTAGTGACGAGGCAGTGCCGACAATGTGTTCTGTGCTTTTTAATGGAGAGCAGTGTTTCTCAACCTTTTGTTCATTGTCACCCCCTAAGGGGACTTTTTCTACATCTTGATTCCTAATTGCCTCCTCCCTCATGAAGTTAAATACTTGGTAATAAGATTTTGTTGGGTACAGTTGAGTTTGGAGGGCCACACACCATTGTCATAGCCAAGATATTTTCACCCTCCCCTAACCAAGCGCAGATATTTGTTATATAAACAAGGTGAAAGCACTTTTCCGGGCACTATAAGGAATAAGAATCTAAATAGGACACAGTCTCTTCAGGTCTCTTACTAGCTAGTAGAGGATCAAGCATAATACTATAAAATGCCATAGAAGGTAGACTTTGTCACACGTAGAAGATGCAGTGGAAAAGTCATTCCAAGTGAGGTTTTTGCTGCAAAGACCATTGCACCTAAGGCTCTGATTTATGACGACATAAACCCAGAGACAGATGGCACCCCACAGGTTTGAGGAGAGCATTTCTCCTAATCTTCACACGAACAGAGTGGCTCTCCAAATAGCTACCTTCTTTCTTACACCCTGCATATCAGACACCATCCACGAGACCAATCTTTTATTTTCCTGGAGACTATGGAACAAACAGTACTTTTTAAGTGTTCCAGGGATTTGAGTCAGGATTAGCTGCCATTTCTAGAAAATGATGAGAAACCTGTTCTTTAGAAATGACCTAGCTCTTGAAATGGAAACCCTGGGTTTCAATGTTTAATTGTCACACGGAGAAGTAGAAGCAGGGAGTTTCTAAAGTTCCCATACTGTAAAGGGAATCAGAAGGAAGTAAAAAGAATAAATAAATAACTTTACTGGATAGCGTTGGGAGACTGGCTTATAACAGGACTAGCTTATAACAGGCAATATTGGTACTTCCTGCTGTGTTGCTAGGCATCAAATTATTATTTTTCAGATACTATCAAATGCCCTTATTCTAAATTCATAAATGCCTATATCTTTGAAAGGGCTGCATCCTACCGACATTAACTGAATTATTTAATGCTATTACCTCTCTCTCTCGAAACTCTCTCAAAAATGTCAAAAACATTAATAATAGGCCTTCATGGATCAAATCTATTTTAAAAGTCCCTTGATTTCCACCTCTAGTAAATAAATCTACTTTGCTGAGCAGAAGGATCTCTAATCCTGATTCCTTATCAGCAGACACTGAAAGAAGTCGAATGCTGCTCAGAGGAAGTTCCTCTCTGGGCTGGAGTTTCCTGTCGCCACAGTTCAGGTTCTTTCGCCATTTCGAACACTCATGAGGATAAATCCCAAACCACTGGCTGTTTTTAAATTTGAAATCTATTAGCTTTTATTGTAAAGAAATGTATGTTTCTTATAGAAAACAAAAAAAAAAAAAAAACCCAAATAAGCAAAAATAAAATACAGTTTAAATACTTATCATTCCAAATACCCAGAGGAAATTATCGTTAACTCTTTGTTCTATACACAGTTCCAAACTTTTCTGTGGACCCTCCCAAGAAAACTAACACCATACACAGTTTTGAATCATAATATTCAAAACCACTGTCATTTAACAAACATACTTATACGGCAGCATCTATTCAAATGGCTGCATAGTATTCTAATTTGTTTAACACATTGCTGTTATTTTTATAAATACAAATAGATATGTCTTCATTTTCTCATTAGAAAGAATATTTAAGGAATATATTTGGTGCTAAGTATTTACGCATCTCTTTAATTATTCCTTAAGAAAATCTATATTTTGAAACACTAGATTTTTAAAATACTTTTTTCTATTTGTTTAAAAAAGAGAAGAAATTAGACAAAGAGTGCTACCATCTTTAAAAGTCATTTCGTATGTTTGAATACAGCTGTGCTTCATGATGAATGATTTATTTGCAGTTTTTAAGCCATATACTTTTAAAGGTCATTGAAACTGCTTACAAGCAAATTTATATACACACGTACAGAAAAGCATTAAAAGTAAAAGCAAGATGAGAAACCATATGGAGAGAGAAGAGAATAACTATGTAAGGAAGGAGCCATGAGTTCATTTTTAGTTAATTTTAATATTCTTATAGCCAAGTAAAAAGAAAGCATTATAGGTGAGGAAATTCTCATTGTCTGATAAAAAGAAACACAACAGTTCAAGAGAGTCAAACTTTTCTGGCACTAGGGATAAAGAAATGTATCCCATGTGTGTTTATATGAAGACATTGATCAATGAAAGTTTTTCACCCAGCATTTCTTTTTTATAAAGCCAAGAGGACAATATTACATTATATTTCAGAGAAAACATTTTTGTAAGAAAATCTAGTGTACTCCAAGTGGATGGCTTTGACCTAACTTGCTACAAGGACAGAACCTAGAGGAACCTAACATAAGGGTCCCATCTACCCGTGTAGTTTCTGTCCAACATCTCTCATTTTAGTCTTGAATTGGGAGAAGCTAAATAGTTGGGGACTTCAGAACTACCTGACAGCCGGGTCACTGTTTACCTTTGAATTTGTTCAAAAGCCTCCATCATCGCTAAGGTGAACCCCGTAGAGCAAGATGATTGGGCCTGGAAATGTTTAAGGTCAGCTGTTGTCAATGAACTTGCCTTGACTGGAGGGGAATCTCAGGAGAATTTGAGGTTAGCATGAAGGTTGCCCACTCAAGCCCTCAGGTTTCACTGTGTAACGGGGCCCTACGTGGGCAGCAGCAAACTGGAGGTGCTTACCTAAGCATCTGCCCACACAGGGCAAATGGGCAGCCTGTTGGGACCCGTGCTGACAATAACTGATTGGGAGCAGCAGTGCTTCCTGTTCAGCCAGCCAGAATGAGTTCACTACAAAATGTACAGCCAACTTGCTGGATAAAAATATTAAAAACATTTACTGTTTGAATGTTGGGTTTTATCATCCAAGAAAACTCATTTTAGTTTTTCAACAGTAGTATGCAGTCAGGAGGAAGGGCTCCCCCAGTCCATGACAGTCGTAGTACCACCAGTATGGTAGAGCTGTTCACTTCCCTGTTTGTTGTACCCAAAGGATATGCATCCAATTAATCTAAATGATAACAGTCAGACTGGTTTATGTTGATAAGAAGAGAGAGTAGAACATTAGCTTTCTTTTATCTCTCTCTCTCTCAAATAGAACAAAACACCATCTCATCCATCTCGACTCTTGCAGGAGTATTATAAAGAATTCCTTTGCACAGGAAAGGTCCCTGTCCAATCATGGCTTGCTTGACTCCTTAATTTAGCCATTCCAACTGAAAGACAGAAATATTGAGTAACAAATAAATTTCAGGGAGAAGTGATTTTAAACCTTCGAAGTCAAAGTGACTATTTCTGGAAAAATGACACATGGTGGAAATTTTCTTAAGTAACAATTTTCTATAGTTGTTTTCTGCAATTGAATCCAAGCATTTCATTCTTTCAACACTTAAGTCAACAAATGAGTCATTTAATATGTGATTTATTTTTAAACTGTAAAAGTTTTCTTTAAATTGAATTAAGCCAAGTCCTAGCAAAAGCAGTACACATTGATGCTTTCTAAACTACCCCCCTTTTTTAAAGTGGTGAAAAAGTAGTTTATTAGAAGTAGAAAATACATTCCAATAAGATAGAAGCATGTCCGAGTAAGAGAGTGGTTTAAGAGCCTGTACTACTACTTTTAAAAAATAAATAAATAATTCACAGGCAAAGAAAAACACCTATTAACATGAAACTTATTTTTTATCTTTACCTTTGTTTCTACCTCAATTTTTTTCAAGAAGAACAGTGCTATTTAATACTTTAGCTACTACCCACATGATACTATTAATATTTAAATCAAAATTAAATACTATTAAAATTTCATTCCCTTAATCGCATAAACCACACATCAAATGCTCAATGGCCACATGTGTCTACGGGATACATATTGGACTGCACACATATCGAACCTTTTCATCACAGATATTCTATTGGACAGATGTGGTCTACGAGCAAACAACATAAAAAGCAATTGAAGCCCTAACTCTAAAGAAAATGACATGGAACGTTGCTGGGTGAAACAGTTTGCTTATAGATATTCCTGCTGATTAAAGAGTCTATATTTGTGGGAGTTTAATTACAAAATGACTTTTTTCTTTCAACTGTGCCTCCTAGCACTAATGGATCAAATTTGTTTGTGTTTGTTTGTTTTTTATGTGGGTAGCTCCCTGGCTGGGAATCAAACCCAGGCTGCAGCGCTGACAGCACCAAAGCTTAGCCACTACATCACCAGGGAACTCACAAATTTGTTTTTCTAAGTCAGGTAATTGCTACCTTAACAATGTCTTAAGTTGGTTCCCTTGACATTTTCAGCTACTAGAATGATATTTTCCCCAGTATTTAGGACATGCTGCTATTCGTTTTTTTAAAACTTAAATCTCACACTTGACTCCAAACTCTTGTGCTCTCTTATGCCTTTCTTCCTCCCCAAGCAAGATTTAGTGTTTGAAGTGGAGGCATTTGCTACTCTGGATTTGGGAACAAACGGGGAATGAGAATGGGGGTGCCAGCATTCTCCGATGTGACTGCTTCCATGATGTCAGTGTGGAGGGTCCCTGCTTTATTTCTGGTTTAGGCTCATTCCAACTAGTTCCAGTGGCCTCTCAAGATGTAGCAGCTTCTACGTAGGTGGTGTCCATGTGAAGTTTCATGCTGGATGTCTCTGTAACTGAAGTCTTCCCAGTCCCAGACCTCATCCAAGGAGCAACCTATTTCCTTCACCTCATCACATGTCTTCAAACACCAGGAGACAAAGTGGAGCACTTTATTGTTCTTTCCCATAAGTGAGTGGGGGGACTGACAAGTGTCAGGAAGGAAAATACTTTCTTCTACCTGCTTAGGCCTGCAGATTTAACAGAAAAGACATGCATTTTTTTTTTTAATATTTTATACATAGGAGTTCACAGAGAAAAAGTAGAACTCAATGAAGTGGTTTTAGACTCATAGGATTACATACCCTTTTAACAGGAAATTGGGTTGGAGCTTGAAGAGATGATAAAGGGTGGGGAAATGACTAACGAACATATGGGATAGCTAATGGAAGATGAGGGCTACTTCACTAAGATCAGTTTATGCAAACAGTTCGGTGTCTACTCTCCAACGGCAGTGACAAAAGTTGCCTTGCCACCCTGGTTGGAGAGCAGGAACCAAAGGAGAATTTCCGCCCTGCTTTGAGGTAGATAAACAGAGGGCAGAGAATTCTCCCTGCATCTCTTACTTTTCAGTTGCCTTTAGCTCAAAGCAATCCTAATGCCAAAGTAACATATTTGGAGGTAGGGGACATATTCTGATACTCTTCAAAAGCATACTATCCTTTTAGCATCAGAATAAGTCTCCAGATTCTGCAGCTAAGTAAATATCCAAAGGAAGAATGTGCCAGTCTTCCAGTTTTGGAGACAGCCCCAATCTTCTTGAAAATTGCACTGAAGCTGATTCACTTGGCCCCATGGGTGGAAAAGCACCACCGTCTCCTTCTCCAATGGAAATGAAGGGAGGCACCTGCAGCCATAAATTGTGAATGCTCTTCCTCCCTCAAGTTCTGGGACAGCAGGAGGAAATGGGGTGTGGGGAGTGAGGGGAGATGATAACTAGCAGCGGTGAGAGGGACAGATGCCACTTAATAAGCCACAGCAGCTATTAAAGACTTAGAAATACTTGGTGCCTTGTGTCCTCAGCTTTGGGTTTCAGCCACAGTTCAAAGACAACAGGAACAGTTATACTCCACATTCTCTTACTCATGCAAGAGATATTAGAATCAGCCTTAAATTTATGCTTTAAATGTTCCATCCCACCACAGTAAAGAAGATATTTAGTCATTTGGAGGTATGTTCCAGAACAATTTCCAAGTCATTACGAGTAAAACCATTTGTCTTTTAGTACTTAATATTTTATGGTTCCAAAGTTGCTGTTTGCAGCCAACCCTAGGGGTGAAAAACTATAATTCATCTGGATAGAGAAACAGCATAACCAACCAGTTTCTCACAGTGAGACACCACGTTGGCTTCTCTGACCAGGCAGTTTGAGACAGAGCCAGCCAGTACCTAACAGGGAGGGTAGTCAGTTCACGTGAGAGGGGGACTCAGGGCAGGTCAAGTTCTACCTGAACATCTGAGGATTGTCGCTGAATAATAAGTATTTATACTGAATTCATCAACTCTAACACCATGGTTAGAAGCACGTGATTCAGAGTCAAATGCCTGAACTGATGGTCCATTTCAAACCCACCTTAACTCTGTGAACTTAAGCCACTTGTCGAACTTTTTGAGACTTTGTGTAATCGTACCTCAAATGGCATCTCATGGGTAGCTATGAAGGTGATATACGATGATGCAAATGCTAGGTTTGCATTGTACTTAAACAGTTGTTATTATTAAGTTTTACATTACATTCTAACAGAATTAGAATGAATTATTTTAAAGGCTTTAGAAGGAAGGGGGGCATACAGGAGGAGGGGGAGGAGTCATTGAAGGAAATATTTGACACACTAACTTGTGACCAGTAATTTTACTATTCGCTGCACACACTGCCCATCCTGTGGACGGGAATGTTCTCCACTGCTAGATCGTGCTTCCCAAAGTGATTTTATCTTCAGGCACCACATCATTTTTGATGTGATATTTCTTTTTCTAAAGTCCCATTACCATATGACATTTATCCAGATTGCTTTGTACAAAGGAACTACTGAGACCAATTGCTTTTTGAAATGCATATCTCTTTCTGTAATGTGCTATAAATGATAAAATAAAAAAAGGTTCAGATCATAAAATTTTACATAAAAACAAATGTAATACTAAGAAAGGCCTTTTATATATAAATGTTTTTACCTCCAACCCACTATTGGTAACAGCACTAGAATAAAGGGAAATCTTATCATTAAGATGGAAACTGGACAGCAAAATCATCTTTTTAAAACTTTAAGTTAAAAAAAGGAATTTATTTAATTTTCAAATTTTTGTTAAGGCAATCAAGAAAGTGAAGAGATCATCATCAAAAAGTATTCATGGGGAATTAAATATAGCCATTGAAAACATTAAACCTAATATTAAAATGTTATGTTCATGAAAGCAACTAAGTTTTTTCCATTAAAAACCCTGAACTATTTTATTGGGATATTTTCAGCACATTCCATATTTAATATCTGCAAGGTGTATGTTTACATCATACAAAATACATGTAATGGATCTTTTCACTAAATGTCATAGAGATGCCCCCAGGTCCCCTTCTGTTTACTTCAGTGTGTTGTACGTGATACAGTAGGCTCTCAGTTAACCAGCACCCATGGGGATTGGCAGATACTGTGTAAATGTACTTGCTGGTTGCTTGAAAGCTACTATTAAAAGTAGACCTAAGTAATACTATACCCCATACTATACCCTATCATACCCGAAGTTGTATTGCCTTGATATTAATACGGAAATACAGTAATTAAATGCAAATTAAGATAAACAATTTAATGTAACATAGTTTTATTATAAAAACAGTTTGTGTCTCAACACTGCGGCCTGAGTTCGATTCCCAGCCCCCCACCCCACCCCCCAAAAAAAGCTTAGCAAAAATATTAAAAACAGTTTGTGAATGCTATGTGCAGTTTTAGTTAAATGTCAGTCAATAAACTTTTCAACTTAACAAGCCTCACTAACATAGTGATTTTTAACTTCAAGTAACAGAAAAAGATACACATGTGTGCACTTAAAACTGTTACAGAAGGGACAAAAAGTGTACTGGAATCAGCACATCAGAATCACCAGGACCTGATGATGTAGGGCAGGATCAGGAGACAAGGATGTGGGTGGTTTTGGATCTACATCAGTAGATGATGCTGTACTGGCATACTTGGCATGCAGCTTTCTTTTAAAAATGAACAAATATCAGTTTGCTTTGAGGCCCTGTGCCTCTCACACAAAGTCAAGTTTTGCATGAAGTGCAGCTGTATCACATGCTGAAATTTAATTTTATTTAAAGTATCATTTCTTCTATTTTGTTGTTTGCCAGTTGCTTGAGAGGGCCAGTCGCTTGAGTTCTAGTTAGCAGAGCATCCCTGTAATTTGATAGCTTTCTATGTATACCATTCATGTTAAAGATAAAAGTGGTCAGGAAGGACTATTTTTGAGAGTAAAGGTTAGTAATGCAAATTTTGGGGGATCAGCAAGACCCCAAAGAATTTTGATACTCTAATTCTTTATATCCCAATGCCCCTGTGGATACCAAAGACAACTGAAGTCTTTGGGGACTCAGAATACATGGATTTTCAATTGCTCTGGGGGCCTCTACCCCTAACCCCCGCGTTGTTCAGGCAATAATAATTCAGGTAATGGTTTTTTGAGATTCAGAAAGTGTTTGTCATGTTTCACGATCTCTCTCTGGATAGGCCTGTAAATACTTTTAACTCCCCCGGCTGTCTGTACCCCTTTGCGTGGGCTTGAGAATTACTTCACCTAGACAGCATATAAGAGCATTGAGACATTTTTAAACTGAAGGACACTTTCCTAAAAGCTCTATTATGCCTGAAATCGTTTTCATTTGTAACATTTTTTTAAAAGGGTTTTTTTCCTTTTAAATACAGCAAGTATTCAAAGTAATGTTAGCTCTGAACAAATAACACAGCACTAAGACAGAAAAATCTTGTCTCTTTACAAAGTGCCTCTATCATTGCCTGCATGAACTGAGAAGTAATTAAGTAGTGTATTAGCTTCTATATTACAGGAAAATATGGAAATAATTCACCATCCTGATGAAGAGTAATGGTTGGGAAAACAGTGAAATAAAACCATAAGAAAATATGTTAAAGCTCTTGATTGCATTGCACACATGATAACTTAGCATGAACAGAAGTCTCAGCAGTATAGAACTTCATTTCTTCTCAACGTGATGATTCTAACGGCAAAAAGGAAAATGTGTTTCAACATGCAGCCTTGACCTGGACAAATTAATACATCGAGGCAAAATTTGAACCCCCCTGAAAGCCTTTTCTGTCTAGGGGTTTATACTGTCATAGAAAAAATGAATGGAAATTTCTCGTGAATTATAGACACATTACATATTCCATGAGACATAAAAGAAGCAAGTAATACTTCATTGTTGAGTGGAGATTGTAGACTTCTCATTACAATCTTCTTTTCCATTGTGATGCTATTCAAAGGGTAACTATACTTTCTTTGTGAAAAAGATTATGGAACAGGACAAAAATTATCCTCTGTGACTTTGTAATAGTTTTGCCACTTTTAAGTAATTATTGAAGTAGGTCATAGAGATGCGAGGAGATGGAAGAGAAGGCTGGTGACTGGTAAATTTAATCCACTTTTCTTGGTCTATGATTAGTCACCAGAAAATTTAAATCAATAAATTATAAAAAGATTTCGCAATTTTACATTTAGAAGAAGACTGAAAGATGAAATTTTTGTTGCTTTATTTTTTATTTAGTTATAATTTACATATAATACATATTTTAAGTCCGTTGAGTTTTGAGAAATGTATACATTATCTATATAGTTGAAGTGTATACATGTATAACTATGCTCAAAATGTCCCCACATTTAGTTTAGTGCTCTGCTATTATTTGCTACCTTAAAATTCTTAATAATTTTATCTTTCAATTTGCGTTTTACAAATCAAGTCTGTTTGGACAGTGAAACATGTAAGTGTGCCTTTCCTTGTCGTCCCATTCCCATATGGCCTTTGCAAACTTCCAGGGAACAAATTACAAGTGGGAGTCAAGCGAGACACCAAGCGACATAAGCACGTTGTCTCCAGGAATGAGTAAGCATGGATCGCAGTGACCTCAAAGGCCAAACTTCCATGCCAACCTAAACTTGCTTCCAACATGGAAAGACAGCAGTGGCGATCTAAGAAACATCAGTGGCCAAGGAACTTTCATAATTGGTGCATGGCTGTAGATCCAAGAGCAAAATGACTCCTGGGAGGTGGGAAATCACCTCTTTCCCACAGCTTCTTACCACACACCCAAAGTATTGTGATCTACAGGCAAGATGTTCTCTCTCTCTCTCTCTCATTAAGGCAAAGCATAAATTTATAGTGTAAAAAGAAGGAGACCCAGTATAGTATCATTCATTATAGCCCATGTGTTGATTTGTTTTTGTTTTTTGAGAAAATGTAACCTAAATTTTCAATCCGTTTGTCTGATTAGCTTCTTACATTGGCTGTGTGGCAAAAAGTTACATTTCAGATGTAATGTGAAAAAATCCAAAAGACATATCCGTGTGTTCACACTAACTCTTTGGGAGTAACATGTTCTAGGAGATTTTGTTTCCAAGTTTTAAAAAATACTTTGGTCACAAAAAACAATTTAAAATTTTATATTACATATATCCATATACAAACCAATATCTTCCCTCCCACAGACACCTGAGCCATTTCTAACTCTGAAGTTCTCTATTTATTGGCATTTACAAAACAAAAGAGATAAAAATTTCCTTGTTAAATTCATGCCTTGATTTTCAGATTTGAACTAAACGTTTTTGAGTGTTTTTGATTAAAAGTTGAGACTTGCAGGATACACGCATGCGCGCACACGCGCGCACACACACGCGCACACACACACACACACACACACACACACACACTATAGCAGCAACATAACGTTGTCACTCTGAAATGGTTTCCACCTTCTTGCTCTCTCCAGCCTGACTCACATCATTATTCTGACTGAGGCAGAAAAAGAGGTCATGGAAGGCCATCTGGTTGAAGCTTCCTCCAGTCCTCAGCCATGTCACAAGGGATTGGAATTTTAAGATGGGTTGGAGGCTGGTTCCATGGTGTTCTGCAGAGTAATTGAAAAATTCTGTGAAATTATATCATTTGCCAAAAAACATCTGAGTCTCTTTAGACCTTTGAGTTTGCATGAGCAGGACCAGAAGAATTACTGAACATTTTTTTATCTGTTTGAGTGAAATTCGGTAGCTATTTTTCATTTGACCTTTTTCAGAGGTGGAGGAGCACAGCAGCTTAGAGTACAGGCCTTGCATTTATACTGTCTGTTCAGTCACTTGCCACTTGGGTGGGATTAGGCATGTTACTAACCTCCCCAAATTTTAGGTTTCTTATCGAGAAAATGGGGATTCAAAGTCGATAATTTGTGTAAAGCATTTAGCATAGTGCCTGGCAATAGTTAAATATTCAATGAATTTTATTTATAAAAATAACAGAGTAAATCACACTTACAGTCTTTGCTAACATACACAGTATGTTCAAATCACAGTTCACCAAAATAGCGGAATTGTTCTGCAACTGGTCTGTTGCCATGAATTCCACACAGCCTAGGAAACGTATTTTAGTCCACGTTAAGAACTAAAATTCCACAGATTACTTGAAAATACATGAAGGGCAAGCAATGAAAGGTTTATGCACCGTGGTTTTATTCTACATAACTTTCCTAAAAATTGGAATCCTTTCACAGAATGGTCAAAAAAACTTGCAATGAATGAAACATGTATATGTATATAAAATACTTGTAATTGTATTAAATATTTCTAGGTACTTGAATCATGGAAACTATAAATGTACTCACATTTTTAAAATATCACTTCAAAAATATAAACTACTACATTGAAGACTTTAGAACTGGCCATTATCAAACTCCTAAGCATCCGTCATGCCAGGACATTTAATGCTATAAAACAAACAAACAAACCATGATTCATTGACATATATAAACTTTAAGAATTCAGTTTATCTCAAGTTGCATTCTAGGAACTGAAAATCGTAAGATTAAATCCTAGCCTTCACTGAATTCATAATCTAAAAAAAGGGAACAGACAAACAAGTGATAATTTACATGTATCTATCAAGTGCTGTAATCGGCTAGGGGAAGCCAAAGAAGAGAGACAAGAGGAAATAAAGTAGAATGAGCAGACAGTAGGAGTCTAGAAAGCTAGGGAGAACTGATCATCTTTGAACTATAACTTAAAGAATGAGTATGTTGCAATGCATGGAGGACGTAATGTAGAATTGTGTGCCTGGAACCTTATGTAATTTTTACTGATCAATGTCACCCCAATAAATCTAACAATAAAAAAATGAGTAAGCATTTTCCAGGCTGTATTTTCCAAGGTGTCAGGGTGAATATAGCATGGAGGAATATGTATATATATGGCATGCTTGTTTTCTCCCTGACCTAGCATCTTTTAAATTAGACCCAAACACCCACACCCCACTTTCCCACATGGCTCAGAAATGCAAGCTTAAAGATAAACAGACCTTTTGTCTCATCTTTCCTTCCATACCAATCACTAATTCATCCCTGACTCTTCCATCCCTGGACTTCTGTGCCACACCCTGACAAAACTTTGGATTTCAATGGTTCCTTTCATGCATAAATAATCACCACCAGTATTTTAGAAAGTTCCTTTCTCGTTCATTTTCTAAATAAAGATACATACAGATATAGACATTTATGTAGCTGTGTGCATATATGTACGATAAGGAGGGGAAAAAATTGCTAATTAAAGCACACTACTGTCCAACCCAGGCAGACCATGGGAAAATTAAGAGTTTTGTTCCACTAAGAACACTGAGAGATTGAGATATATAAATATGAGACTGGAAAAACTTCAGATTTAATCATATTGAAATATATTAAGCATTGCTTTTTCTGTAAGTAATATGATAAATATGAATATAACTTCTCTTGCCTTAGAGGTCAAATTCATAAAAGCCTCTCTAAGCCCAAGTTTCATAAATTTAGTTACCTATATTTTCTTCTGTGCAATTTATTGTTTCAGCTCTTATATTTAGCTCTTGGATCCATTTTGAGTTAGCATTACAGAAGTTTTAATGTATTATAAAGTCTCTCTTAATTAAATGTTTTACAGGAATAATTAATAACTACCAGAGGGGGCCCCCAAAATCACATTTACGTATCCAAAATTGTGTATTTACCCTTACGTACTTAACCTTCCGTCCCCTCCCGAGTGCTCTCCGTTTGGTGCAATACACCTATCGAGATGTTCTTTCCACAGCTCAAAACAGTTTTTGAACTCATCAATTTTTATGCCTTTCACTGTTTCTGCTGTTTGTTGTTTCACCTCTTCAAAATGGGCAAAATGTTTCCCTTGGAGGGCGTTTTCATCCAAGGAGACCAAAAAAAGTTGCTTGGGGTGAGATTAGGTGACTAAGGAGGGTAGGGCATGGGGGTCTTCCTGTTTTTTGGTCAAAAACTGCTGAGCACTCAGTGCAATGTGGGCAAATGTGCTGAAAGAGTCTCCAGAAAAATTCACCGAAGCCAAACGCAGCCTCTCACAACGCCAGCTGGTGCCCGGATGCAGGTGGGATCCTAGAACGCTCACCTCGTGGGGGAGGCCTGTACTACAAGGGGCCCGCCCTCCAGGAGATAATTCTGGGTTTCTTTGAGTCCCTCCTTATATGTTATTATAGTTTCTAAATGCCATATTCTTTCTAAATAGCACGTGAAGAAATATTATGGATAATTGCCTATATTCTGAGACAGTTATAAAATACACGTGTTGGTACCAATCTTTTAAGGTAGTTGCTAATAGATTATCTTCTTTCTCTTCCTCCAACTCTTCCTTCTCATGTCTTTTCTTTGGCAGACAGTAGCAACTATGACTGTAGTGACTTTCAATCTTGGATTTGCATATAAATTGCCTGCAAAACTTCTTTAAAATCTGATGTTGAACCTTTATTCCCAGATATTCTGATTCTATGGAAACCCATGAGGGACCTAGAAATATATCTTTTCCCATGGGAGATTCAGAGGCACTCCTAGGGATAAGAACTCCTGTCTTAATTGTCACCCTGAATAATCTATAGATACTACATAAACTAAAAGCAACAGCAATCCATATGGTTTATGCGAGTATCATTTTATTCCAGGAATGACTCCAACTGAGATGTATATAACAGTAGTAGTGACATTATTTGAGAATTGGTAGATTAACATAAATTCAACTCCTCACGAATCTTCAGACCCGGTTGAGGGTGAGGTCTCAATGAGAAGATTTCATACCACATTCTGCATCCACTGAGCCAGGATAGATTGATAACCAGTGCTCGCAAAGTTCTTGACAAGAGTGGCATCCTGTGAACATAGAAGGAATTTACTGACCAACAAGGACACAAAGGAAAAAATTAGGCTCTTCACCCTCAGGCAGGTGAAATCTGAATTGTACTCGTGTCATGTCTAAAAATAATGTGAATCGGTCCCTGAGAACTGGTGTGTTTTCTCTTTATCAATGACATGCATAATCTTTTCTTGCTCCCCTTTTCCTTTGAATACCAAGAAGCCCAGAACCAAATTTGGGGCTCTACTTCAGGAATTGTGTAGAACACTATGGCCTGCCTTTTCTGTCTTGTATTATTGCATATTTTCCCTCTTTCAGATTTTATTAAAAGATTTTCCACTTTATTACATGAGTTCATTTAATTTTCCATAGTATCAGCTCAATATTGATGATATTGGAATCATTTCTAAATACTGTTACATGATAAGCAAGGTTTTTTAATTCTCAGCCAAAAATAAATATTGAAAGGTTATCGTGATGAGCCTTCTTGAGCCTCTTCAAAACTAAAAAAACTTAAAGGTAAATTATATAATCAGAAGGTGTCAGTATCACCTCTAACCTTGATTACAGTTTACTCTAAACTCAAATTTCTCCAAATTGAGAGTGATTCTTACGTGGTTAATGCAAGAGGCTGGGAGATGAGATGACAGTTCAGTGACCCAGGTGTGCACAGGACAAAGAACACAGATGGTATTTGTAATTGTAAAAACACTGATTTAAGCCAACTTTCCTATTTTAATTTCCTTGAGTATCAGCTCTTATTTTTATTAAAGGATGTAATGTTTTACTTATCATTGGTTTAGAGAAACCTAGTTTATTGTCTAAATAATTATGATTGTATGAAAACTAATTCAGCTTTCTCCAGAAATTTTTTCAAAATCTGTCCAGAATAAAGATCTCTCAGACCCTTGTAAATATTATATATATATATTATATATAAAAGAAAGCAAAGTTTTTCTTTATACATAAGGGGAAAAATTGTTCTCAAAGATCTGTAAAGAGAAATCACACTGGAGTCTTAGAAAATGCTTTTATTTTCCTGTTATAATGTGATACTATTACCAGAAGACTGATTAGAAAAGGCCAAAGTCTTATTCTTAATCATTATTATAATAACATAGAAAATGTACTCAGTAGAGAATTAGTCCGATGAATCCCTTAGAAGCCTAGGATAATTTTATCACTGCCAATCTAGGAATATATTTTCTAATATCAAATCTTCTAGATGAGAAAAATAAAATGTAATCTGCTATCTTGAAGCTTCATCGTTGCTACAGGTGGTGTGATAAATGCAATGTTTACCCTCTGTCTTGCATCTGCTCCTCAGATATCCTATGTAGAAGGTTATTGTTGGAGCTGGTGTCTTCTTTCTAAATTTAAGAATTCATTTGAGCAAAAACCAATTCTAACCAAGCAGCGCCAAACCACAAGCAGTTAGGAACGGTCCACCAACAGGAGCCAGAGGAAAGACTTTTGTAGAGAAAAGGTGGAAGCAAATAAAGGAAGTTCCTGATTGGATATAACTTAAAGCCTAGCTGGCTGCTCGTGATTAGTTGTCATGAAGTTTCAGTTTCATAAACTTAAGGCATTTACAGGCTTGGATTTTGCTTTGTTTATGTAGGCCACCGCAGCATTAGAGCCACGTCAAGCTAATGACCTCCTTGTTTAATTAATTTAACAACTCCTGATACCAAAGCCAAATCCAAACTACTTGGATCCCAATGTCTAGAGAAAATATCTATGAATCAAATTTTAAGGTCCCCCAATGATTCCATTAAGAAGCCAAATTTGATTCCAATTTCACATAAAACCAATTAATTAAATTATGTTTAAGTTATACAGAGGATGCCCATACACACACACACACACACACACACACACACACACACATTTTCAGAAAGAAAAAACTATTAAAATTGAAATACTCAATATATACTGATAACACAAGATGAATACGAGTCACATTTGACTTCTGCAATGACAAGAGGTGCTCGAAGTGTTACCATCACTATTCAGACACTTCTGATTACTGCGAACTGTGGCTTGAACAACCTTGACCCAAGAGTCCACGTGTATCGCTGCGCATGCTGTTCCAGTTTCTTCCTGAAGTCCCGCCAGTGTAGCTGGTTTTCTGTGGTACACCGTGTCCTTTAAGGTCCCCCATAGGTAGAAGTCAATGGTGTTAATTCAGGAAAAGGTGGGGGGGGGGGCTCAAATAATGTTCTAGAATTTCAAATACTACTTCAAAATGGTCTTGCTCTCCTCGAACAACAACTGTGCTTCTGCCATTTTCTTTGACTGTCCTGCCTGTCGCGTGGTGACGCCAGCAGTCATTTGATGAATGCCATTTTTTAACTGAAAGTCATACTACACATGGCTACTGTAATTCAATTCAACTTCGAAAAGTAATACATAGATAACATCTCTTAAAATGTGTGTGCATTTTTGGCACCCCCAGTATACAATTAGAACCAAGTATCTCATTACAAAATGGGTGAAATAACCCAATCAATCGATCAATGATTTAATTTAAAGATCGCTCTTGGTAGTAAGGGTCCTTCTTTGTCCATTAGATATGTTCTTGTCCTGAAATTAACACAAGAACCTGAATTAGTATTTTAATGGTAAAAACTGGGGCAAATTCTATAAAATCTTTTATTATTAGTTTTATTCAGGAAATCTTTTGAGAAATATACTTTTAGATTAATTTTAGAGAAGAAATTTCAGAGTCAAATCATTCTAAAATATAGGAAGGACCATACAAATTTGCGTATGAAGTATTTAAGGGGAGGGCCTATTTAAAAACATGTGATTTGTTCACAATAAAACGACAATGAACAAATTCAAATGATTCTTGAACAATAACTTAAATGAAGAAATAATAATTTTGTTTTGCTCAAGAAAACTGACATTTGGGGGTGGGGGAAGCAATAAATAACAAACTATTTATGTCATGGATCTGCTTCAAATGAGAAGTAAATAGGGTTTGCCACTTCCATGTCCGATGCTTCTGAAATCTGATTGAATTTAATTCATTAGGTAGATAGATAATGTTATAAGTATACACAAAATTCCTGAATATCCGGGGATTAGAAATAAACTCTTATTTATACTATGTGTCAACTTAATTTAGATTTTCAAAAGGAAGAATTGCAGTACAAAAACATAAGTGACATTTAAGGTCATCAAGTAAATTCAATTAGTAGGAGAGGGAGAAATAAAGTCTCAGTTTACCAATTTACTATTATAATACTGACATTAGGTCAGTATCCCGGAATCCCATTAGGTTACACAATAAACTCTTTTTCCACAAATGCATCTCAATTGATACAAATTATAATAGTTTAAGACCCCTGCCAGAGTTTCAAATATCTCTTAAAAAAAGAAAACACTTATCTCTTTTATAGCTCTGCTCTTCAAGATTTCCAAAACTAATGGTGAGATTACTCTTTTGACATCGGTGAATGGAAACATTTATCCCTAATGGGGAAGAAAGATACCACATCCAGTAAATTGAACAAAGTTTTCAAGAAATATTCATGTTTGTGGAAAGATCCACATCTAGTATTCCAGAGTCTGCCTTTCGAGCCATCCACTATGTCTGCTGTGTCTGTTATCAAACCAATTGCATAAAGCAGCACCTGGCTTTTCCAAAAATTGCCTGTTCTGCATCCATGAATCATATTGCTGACCTCATCAAGTGGCTGGTAACTCTTATCTCCCCATCAGAATTAGAGTTTTCTGACACAGCAAGGGTGATGAGTGCTAATTAGAAATGGGTTGTATAGGGAAAATGGGCTGCCTGTTTTCATGAGTCTACTAGCCTCAAACTGGAGTTTATACAGTAATTCCATGGTTCCCTCTTTATTTACTGCAGAGATCAATTTTAAAATTATTGAAAAGCAAAACACAATATTACTTACACAAAGGATGAACAGATATGTATAGCTGAAACTCTTGATCTTTGACAAGTTAGCTGGTATCTGGCATCAGAAAGACTGACATTTGATATTTATTTTATAGTGTAATTCCCAAGTGAGCCTTATCGATTATTCCCCAGACTAGGCCAATCAAGAAGTCAGTATCCCAGAAGGACTTAGCTTTCTTCATAATGAAATGATCTCCAGTGTTATGCCTTCCTCTAGGCTAGGGAGTACCAGCCAACTTCCAGACATTGTCCTTCTCTTTTCCAAAGATGAGGAATTATGTCCGTATAACGCACCTATAGATTAGACTCTTAGACTCTTCCTGGTCTCCACATTCCTGTTCTGTTGAATCCTATTCCCTGGTCTCTTGTCCTAATTGCCCCACGGCCTTCAGATCTCGGCTCCAACGCTTCAGGAGCCTTCCCATGACATCTTTGACTCTGAGGCCGCCATCCTGGGTCTCCAGTGTCAGTCCCGTCCTCTGAATTTATAGTATTTGCTTTTCTCATATTTAATGTTAGCTCCCTTTGCTTTCTCTAGCTTGTAACCGCATTCTCCCTTGTCTGTGCTTCATCCACCAAGTTTTCTGGGTACTGTGGCGTGTTTTCCTGACCAGCCTTCACTGCAGTCCACTACCCAGGACCAATGGCTATGCGTGAAAACACATATTATATGGAAGCTGGGAATTGTGCACATTTACCAAGTAGGACAAAGGCGATCCTTTAAAAGACACTAAATGCTCTTCACTGCAAACAAGAATATCTCTGTAATCGTTAAACAGGCAACTCACTGAGAGATGACTTTAAAAATAATAAATAAATAAAACCTAGAGAGAAAAACATGTGTCCAAAACAACAGATGGTCAAATAATACAGCACTTATAAAACGTTTGGGTAAAAACCAATTTGCTGAGTGGAATAGAAAAGCCAAAAAAAAAAAAGACCATTAAAGATCTTTGTAAACAAAACAAGATGTGCATTTTTCAGAGAATCATTTCATTGAAATAAAAAGATACCTAACTTATAGTGACTTAAAATAGTTATATGACTCCTTTTGGTAATGACTTCTCCAAAAATCGATTTGTCCCCCAGGCTCAGTCTTTTAAGGAATAATGAATTTTATTCCCAATGAATTTTCATTTGTGCACTACTCAGTGTGACCTTATGTAAGTAGTTTCACATGTGCCTCTTGCACAATTACTAAAGAAAAATGAAGAGATCGTAAGGTTCACAGTGATTTATCACATTTTATCTTTGTTCTTACAGTGTGTATGCACACACACACACATACACACACATGCATATATGCACATGCAAACTTTAAAGTCACCTGGTAATAATAACCAGGCTCATGTAAGATTACATCCTTAATGTGAACAGAGGTCAGGGCAGGTTACACAGTAATTGCGTAAAGGAACTTCCGATGTCCCCTTTTCCTTAGGAAGCAGGGGCATTAAGGCAAACATTGCTCCTTCAGATCAAGCTGGTGTTATACCTTTGAAGGGAATATAGTACAAAGACCATCAACCTAAAACTGGAAATATTCATAGGAAACAAGCCTAATGACATGGGGCAGAGTGAAATAAATGCCTAAGGGCAAGCTGGGGGAGGGGCCTGGCTCATTACAGGCCGTTACTAACAATCCTCTGGGCAACGCTGCTGGGCTATTTGCTCTCCTGCAGCAGTTGAGTCCGTCAGTTGTCGAACATAACTTAGTAACTACAGTTACCTTCCTGCTCATGAGCATGAGCTATAAATTTAGAGAGAACTAGGTTCAAATCCTGACCATTTAAAGGCCACACAAGCAAGCTCTGCTCTGTGACTGAGCTAATTGCTTAATACCCTAAGCCTTAATTTCTTTATCTGAGACAGAGAGATAATAATACCTTCCCCATAATTACTATTAAATGTAAGGCCCTTGACTCTGGTGTTTGGCAGAGAGTAAGTACTCAACAAATCTTAGCTAACATAATAAACATGAATAATATTAATAACCTGATATTTAGAAGCATTCCATTTGTTTCTCACCGGGGTTTTTTTTTTTTTGGGGGGGGGGGCGGGAGGGGTGGTTTCACTGGACCTGACCACCCGAGGCGTTCATTCATGAGATGGCTGGGAGGGACCCATTGACCTGCAAGTTCCCTGAACAACCTCTCTGGTTGTCAAAGTCTTAACTGTTAGAATACAATCTGAAGTTTAGGCAATTAATTCTGTCAACATCACTCTGTATATCTGCTCTATCTTCTCTGTGCCCAGCAATTTAGTAAGAGTTTTGGGAGTGACAAAAAGACCTTGCCTAAGAGACTCTAGGCTGAATTCAGGGACCAAGTTAAGGGAAGCACCATTATCCTACCTAGAAAGGGTGATACAATAAAAAATACAGACATAAATCTACTTCAGGACAAATGGCTATGAACCAGGATATGGTTCAGTTAAAAAATCGATTAAAAGAAACTATATAGCATGACTAGTGAGGTTGAATGACAAGGACCTGAAATCAAATTCTAGAAAAAAGGCAGCATATCGGTTGAATAATTGTGATGGTTAATTTTGTGTGTCAACTTGACTGAGCCAGGGATGCCCAGATAGCTGGTTAAACACCATTTCTAGTCTGTCTGTGAGGGTGTTTCCAGAAAAGATTAGCATTTCAATGGGTGAACTGAGGAAAGCGGATGGCCCTCCCCACTGTGGGTGGGCATCATCCCATCCTTTGAGGGCCTGCATGGAACAAGAAGGTAGAGGAAGACCGAATTCACTCTCTCCCTGACTGATTTGGAACACTGATCTTCCTCTGTCCTCGACACGGGTGGTTCTCGGGCCCTTTAACCCAGATTGGAATCTACACCATCAGCACTCCGGCTCTCGGGCCTTCAAACTACCATCAGCTTTCAGCTTTTCTCAGTCTCCGGCTTGCAGATAGCACATCATGTGACTTATTAGCTTCCAAAATCATTTGAGCTAAAGTTTTATAATAAATCTCTTTGTGTGTGTGTGTGTGTGTGTGTGTGTGTATACATATATAGATTTCTTTTATGTATAATTATATACATCTACACACACACACACGCACATATACATATAAAATCTCCTATTGGTTCTGTTTCTCTGAATAACTTTGACTAACATTAAGTGTAGTGTATTTTCCTTTATACCCCATGTTAAAAGAAGGTAGTTCTCCAAGTTCCACAGAAGGTGAAATATGTTTAGATAACGTCCTAGGGCAGGAAAACCATGTTAATTACTGGGACAACTATAAGAAAATGGGATATTAACTCTAAAATTTTCTTACAGTTTACCTACCTCCCAGGCTAATGAGTCCACCATGAAAGTGACTGCTAATACCTATTTTCTGTATGATTCCTGTGGATAGAAGTCAATTGTGAGAATTTAAGAGGTGGTTTTTAAAAGTTAGCTCCATAACTCTGGAGGCATAACTATTGTAGTGCAAAAACAGAAATGAGAAATGGGAAGGACCCAAACTTAGTAAAGGGCAGCACCTGCAGGTCATTGAGAATCTAGCCTGGGGTCTTTCCAAAGTTCAACAAGCAACATGCTGCAGGTCTACTGACCTCCTTGAACTGCAACAATCACAAAGGACCCTTTTGGCAACTCCATGACCTTGGCAGCCACTCTTCCGTCAGTCCAACATTATCTTCTTAAAAATTTTCTATGGAGACCAAAATACAAATATGGTAGGAACTACATTTAAAACCTAGTATCTTATTTCTTAATAGTCTGCTATTTTCAATAACAAAGCAGGCCATTCATTCTGACATGTTATTCCCTTTTATAGGTATTGCCTATAAAACATATCTTTGAAATTTAGTGACTAAATTTTGGTATTCATTACCTAGGAATTATTCGTGCTTTCCTCTTGGCTTCTACAGCATATCACTGTACATTCAAAGCACCTAAGGAGATATAAAGAAATGCAAGGACTGTCTGGGGAAAATCCAGCCATAAATGCCTCTATTTTTCATATTACATGGCTGGATACTTTCTGGACAGCTCTCATACATCAGAAAACGCTTACAATTTTATTGAGGTAGAGACTAGGAAAATATCCAAAGGAGTATTCAAAAGAATTGCCAGAATTCTCAAAGTAGGAAACACTAGTATACACAAATAGCTTTAGGGGACCGTCTTGACAGCCACCTGCTTTGTGGATGCTGATAGCTTAAAAGAGATCTGCCAGGGTACTTCAATGACATACCAATGAACCTGAGATCTAGTACAGCAAAAATAATGAGTGTTTTTATACCACACCCCCAGGTGCTGATCGTGCCAAAAAAGGTTCACTTTTCCCAATTCCCCTTTAGTTCAGTGGGGTAAGAAAAAGGGTTCATCTTTGTCTTGCTCCATCTCATTATTCTGAACCATTAATTTATCACCTACTTTCCAGTTGTCTTCATTTCAATTTCAAATTTACTATTTTCTTCAAATTATCATCTGAACTCTGAGAATTATTGTGACCCTGTAGGATTGAAATTTCTCTTGTTTTCCTCAACCTTGAGAGTCATGTCCTCTCATATCCATGCCTGTATCTTTTTTAAGTTAGTGTTTTCATTTTCTTCAGATAAGTACCCAGATGTGAGATTGCTGGATCATATGGTAGGTCTATTTTTAACATTTTGAGGAACCCCCACACTATTTTCCATAGGGGCTGCACCGATTTACAATCGCACCAACAGTGCATGAGAGTTCCCTTTTCTCCACATCCTTCCTAACACTTGTTATCTCTTGTATTTTTGATAGCCATTCTAACAGGTGTGAGGTGCTATCTCATTGCGGCTTTGATTTGCATTTCCCTGGTGATTAGTGATGTTGAATACCTTTTTATGTACCTGTTGGCCATGTGTATGTATTCTTGGGAAAAAATGTCTATTCAGATCCTCTGCCTGTATTTTAATTGGATTATCTGGAGGGGGAGGGGGTGCTATTGAGTTGTACAAGTTCTTCATGTATTTTGTATATTAATCCCTCATCAGATATATGATTTGCAAATATTTTCTCCCATTTGGTAGGTTGCCTTTTTATTGGATTAATGGTTTTCTTTGCTGTGTAAAAGCTTTTTAGTTTGATGTAGTGCCACTTGTTTATTATTGCTTTTGTTGCCTTCACTTTGTTGTCAAATCCAAAAAGTCATCACAAAGACCATGCCAGGACACTTATTATTTATATTTTCTTCTAGGAATTGTATGGTTTCAGGGCTTATTTTCAAGACTTTAATCCATTTTGAGTTCATTTTTGTGTAAGACAGTGCTCCGGTCTCATATTTTTGCATATGGGTCTCTAGTTTTCTCAACATCATTTATTGAAGAGACTGACCTTTCTCCATTGTACATTTTTTGTTTCTTTGTCATAAATTAATTGACCGCATATGTGTGGGTTTATTTCTGGGCTCTCTATTCTATTCCATTGATGTTTGTGTCTGTTTTAGTGCCAGTACCATGCTGTTTTAATTACTGTAGCTTTGTAACATAGTTTGAAACCAGGAGGCATGATGTTTCCAGCTTTGTTTCTCTTTTTCAAGATTTCTTTGGGTATTTGGGGTCATAACCCCTGAAAGACTTTTAAGCAGCAGAGTGATATGAAAAAATTAACACTGAAGAACAATCATTCAGACTGCAATGTAGAGAATAAATCGAAGAGTCAAGACTCAAGGCAGGGAGACCAACTTAGAGGCTACAGGATAAAGAGGAGTTGATAGATCCATTATATCTTTAAGACATAAAACTGACAACTTGGACAAAGGAGGGAAGGAGGACTCACATACCCAATTTCCAGCATAGGCAGTAAGTGGGGGTTGGTACCACTTCCAATGTTTTACAGAACAAGAGCAGGCTGGCACCGGAGATGATGTTTTCACTTCAGGACATGTTGACTTCCAGTGCTGTGCGCAAAGAAATGTAAATATTTAGCTGGCTATTGGAAAGAAGTCTCTGAAGCTTAGGAGGAAAACAGGACTTAAAGACAAACCTGTGGGAGTCATCTGCATGTAGAATTCCTTAATCATAGGAAGAGATAAGCCTACATAAAGAAGAGCCTTGTATAGAACCCTAAGTAATACCAACCTTCAAGGCATGGGTGGAAGAAGAGAACTCCTAAAGGGAACTGTGAATAAGAAGATGGAAAAACAGAGGTACCAGGAGCATGGATGTCAGAGAACCCCAAAGAAAGGTGCTGTGAGAGGGAGGGAGTGAACAAGCAATGCTGCTCAAAGATTTGGGGATTACGGAGCTGAAAAAAGACTGCAGTGGGCTGAAGAATGAGTTGAGGATGGATGTTTGAAATAACCAGTAAGGAGAACATGAGAGCAAGTTGATTTGGGAACATAGAAAAAAATGGTGCACCTTTGAGTATCCATGTGAGGTTGGAAACCATAGATTTATAGTGGTGCAAATCTACATAGGTGTGTGATACTCTCCAGTAGCACAGGATAGCAGAGACATAAGCAAAGTAATTCATAATTAGACTGATGCACTTTTGGCTTTTCCCAGCAGGAAGCTCACCTGATTAAAGATTAGGAAGAAAGTGTTAGCCAAGTAATCTAAACTAAAGGTAGAGTAAAGTGAAGAAGGTGGCCTGGGGAATATCAAGGATATAGATATTTAGTTCTTAATAATAATCAAAGAAATGCTGCCTGCTGTAATAAACACCAATATTCCAATGGCTTAATACAATAAGTCACTCACTTGCATGTTCTTGATTAGGGCAGATGAGGGGGTTCTGCTCCAACAGTCAGAGTCATAGGTTAACAGATGACCCAGTTAATACCTTCAACATATGCTTTCCAAGATCACCCCTGGGCATGATAGTCAGCCAGCAGACCGGAAAAAGTACACTTGCTTCTGAAACACCTGGATTTGGAATTATCACATATCACTTAAACTCCGGGTCCTTGAGAAGAATTCATGCCCCCATATAAATGCAACATAAACTAAGAGAGATAACAACTTGGTTGGGCAGCTACTTCCTAGCAAAACTCTATTAAGGAAGGAGAGTATGTATTTTTGTACACAGCTCTCTCAGCCACAAATTCCCTACAAGGCTGAAGAGTATAAGCTGGGACTGTGTTCGCAGGGTGTCTGGAAGGACTGGTGGATTAGTCCCAAGTGGGATTTTGTTTGTACTCTGAAGTGGAATCATTCTTGGTGATGTTCCAACTATATCCACAGGTCAGCTAAAATGAAGTGAAAAGGAAGGTCATGGAGGTGAAAAAGTCAAGAAACTTCTAGAAAATTGAATGGGGACCTGGAAGTCACTCAGAATAATGGCAAGACTTAGGATAGAGAGGAAGACAATTAGCTGGTTGGTTACGTTTCAGTGAATGAGAGGAAGTAACTGGAACAGAGTTAAATAACAGCAACGTAAACTTGGGGACATGCAGTGGACGTGTCTGGAAGGCAGTCAGACATACAGAGAGCGAAACTGAGCTGAGGACGCAGATTACAGAGTTCCTGGTGTGGCTAATGCCACAGGTACATAGGTGTGGTTGAAATGGGCCAGGAAGAACCAGTACAGGAGGGCTCCTCAACTTGGGGTGCAGGCACCCCTGTAGCTTCCAGAGTAGTCTTCAACAGGTTCCCTTAATCCCCTAAAAACATAAGATTTTATGAGCATGCTCATTTTAGCTAAGACCAGGGTCTACACCTTTCTTCACATTCTCAAAACTTCACTACCAGAGGTCTAGATTGAGAAATGAAACTACCCAGGAAGCACGCCCTGAGGGTTATAATGTTCCTGCAGAGAGAGAGGACCAGGAGCCAAGGTGGACACTGAGAAGGAGCCGGCAGTGTGAGCGCGGGGGCGCAGGAAGGTGCAGAGCTGGTTCCAGGACAAGGAAGTGCAGATGCCCATCCCCTCCCCCAGGGCGCGCGAATGCCAACTCCCAGCAGCGCCCTCCGGACCACTGACCTCAAGCACACATGCACGGGCACTGCACATCTTCACCACAGAAAGGAAGTGCCCTGTGAGCAGGAACCCCAAGTCCCCAGCGCCTGGACTACAAGGAACGTAATATAATTAGTGATTGATTAGTGACTGGTATTGGAGATCATCTGCAATTTTTAAAACTTAATTTTTGCCTTTCCTTGTTCTAAAAGTAGATTAGATGCAGGTAGTTCCTAGACACATTTTGATGGAGTGACTAAATGAACAAGTGAGCAAATACCTTCCCATTTCTTTTCCAACAGCACAAATAATGATATACAGGTAGAGTACCTTAGTAGAATGCAGATAAAAAGGAAGAGGACAAAAATAAAACTGTTAACTAAACAATAAGCTAACAAAGAGGATTAGTCACTAAATTTGTACTCATTAGGCAGTTCTTTGTTAATAAAAATAATTCTTATTTATGTGATGTACACCTTTTATTTCATTCTATGATTTGCAATGCTAAATAGGGGTAGATGCAGCAGTTATCAAAAATTGGTAATGGCTGAGACCCAATTGGATATTGGGCTTTAGTATAAGCCAAATGTTGTGAAACGTGTCCCAAGGCATTTAGGCTTATAAATGTTTACTGAGGAAAAAATGACGTCTGCTTTCTAGCCAACATTATAACATTAACGTCATTAAACAACATAAAAAGTCATTTCAACAGTTTTAACATGATACTACACACTTGTCTTCAATAAAATATATTATTTCTCAGAATTGCAGAAAATTACATTTTTGAATTATTAGACATGTTTTCTTAGTTTTAACATTTAAGTTATCTTAATATTTGCTATAAATAAATTCGAAGACACGAAGCAACCTTACCTTATGCAAAGTATTTCACTTCCTCTCTCAGGTACACATGGCACTTGAGTTAGACTTAAAAATATAAAATTCTACCTTCTGAGATGCACTTGTAACAAGTACTACATCAATCTGACAATAAGGAAAAGAATTTGTACATTAAACAGTGCAAATCAAAGATGGTTTCTGCAGTCAGATAGCTTGTAAACTGATGATGCATTTTTTAAAGATTCATTTTAAATGAGGGCTGTATTTTCAAAGTGGCTGCCATGTCCTCACTAATGTACAGACTCACAAGAACTAGGAAAGGAAAAAGGAAAGCTGACATCTGTGCATAGTTTAGTGTTGGTAGAGGCACAGGGCCACCTACATAATTTGGAAGGCTCAGTTCAAAATGAAAATGTGAGATTCCTTTTTTTAAAAAGCAGGGGAAAGGTGCCATGAAGTGTATGTGTATGAGAATATACAGCCTTTTCTTCCAGTCTCTCTCCTTCTCCTCTCTCAAGACACAGTGTTTTTATTTATTACTTAATGTTGTTCTAAGTAAGCTATGAATTTAAATCATTAATATGTATTTTACCATTCATCCTTATATTGTACAGTGCTGGTTTTAAATGCAAATATAAGAACACTTAACTCACATACAAAATCACCAAAATGATTTGCATTTCACACTTTGTACATGAATACTCAGCAAGATGGTAAAAAACACTGCACAATACAAACTTAGAACTGTTTTTATTTCACTTCTCAATACAGCACATTCTACCAATACACTTCGGCTTACTGAAAAATAAGGAAGGGTTGAAAAGAAAAGGAATTATGAGTGATCCTATTTTTCATTTTCCTTCCATGTCATGATTTTCAGGAGAAATGGTTAGTTAGTGTTTGGAAGTTACAGGAGTAAGAAAGGATATGCTAGGGCTCCGAGGTCATTGGTGTTTCTTAGAAGCCATTGCCCGCAAGTTTTGGTTCAAAAGGGAAGTGCACCTCTCGGGCTGTCAGTGCCACCCCTTTCTCAGTCACAGATATGACATGCTTACTTTGTCTTTCTCTGTCCACTTATTTTTACCCTTTTCAAACTGGACAATTCCAACATACATCCCAAGTCACACAGTTTCTTTTAACTGCAAACTCCTGAAACCTCTTTTAAATAGCATTGGTTAGCATGTAAAGTTCAGAGCTGAACAAGGACAAACTGCCTTACACAGGAGACATTCGGTAACTATTGTTTCTACTTGCTTTGAAACAAAGAAAATCTGTTCAGTTGGTAACCACAGGCTATTTATACAATTGAAATCACTTTAGTAGTTCAGTGGTAGAAGCTATATGTTAACCTGGAGAGTCTTTAAAAACTATGTATATTTTTGGAATAAAGTAAATTAGTTTATGTAAATTAATCAGTAAATATTTCACCAGGATGCAATATGACATTTGGCAATATTCCTTATTCTTAAAACTCTTAAAGCCCTTCTGCAAGGGATCTTCCCAATTACATTTGCTTCACTGCGATCTAAGAACAGATGTACTTAAAATTAAAGATACAACAGGTTCAGGTTTCATTCTACTATAGAGCTTGGCTTTAGGTCTTTCTAGTAAAACTTTCTAAATCCCTGGGTTTCAAATATTCTATTTAACATACAAACTTTTCATATTCCTACAAAAAAAGGCAATGTGAAACCCATCTCTTTCATACATACATATTTCTCCCATTGTGGTCTGTTACTCATATAAGAGAACATTTAACACTGTTAAATTCCTTCACAGATTTCTAAGACATGTTTCCCCAAAATAAGCAATTAAAAAGCTAAAATAGGGGAGGAGGGCAAGATGGTGACCAGGGAGGAGGTCCCTAAAGCCCCTCCCAAAAAACACAATTGAACGGCCGTCCAGGAGCCAAGAAAGAGGACCCTGAGTGACACAAGGACAGCTGAGAAATCCACGCATCACAAGAAAATACCAAACAGTTGGAGAGAAGGGGACGAGCGGGAGAGGAGGGAGCAGAGATGGATTACGACAGGACCCCATCGCTGCCGACTATCTGAGAGCAGCACAGTGCACAGGAGGGGGAAGGCCAAGAGGTGACAAGAGTGAAAGCCCGCCAAAGTGGCAGAACTGTGGGAGACCCTGGGGGAGCTGGGCTTTAGAGCAGTGTGTTTGGAACAGAGCTTGGGGGCTAGCCTCTGAAGCTTTTGAGTAGCAAGAGGGCTGAGCGAGGACTCTGAATAGCCAGCCGCAGGCCAAGGTGGGGGCCCAAGAGTCAGCACCTTGGCTCCTGGAGCCCTTGCGGCCCCCAGCACAAGCATGCATGGCTCCTTCACAGGGGACCGGTTCCTGGCCCATGGCTGAGGCGAGCCGTCTGCCTTCGCGCAACCGGTGACATCAGGCCCATGGCTTTGGACTTGTGCTTCATGTGCACTGTTGCCCACATGTGGTACGAGCCTTCAGACTCCACCCCCACTGGCTGGTTGCTGGAGCAGGCGCGGGAAGAAAGGCAGTTTTGATAGCATTTGCCCCAGCCAGCAAGAGCATCCCTGGCCCACATCCCCCAGCTTCCTCTGCAGAGGGCAGGAGGTGGAGCTGCCCCAGCGTGCTTTTTGTTGGCCTCTCCCCTCTCCTACAGCCTCCCCAGTGAACTGCAAGAAGCAGAGGGACCACAGATAGATGCACACCACATCCAATCATGGCTAGAAACCAGAAATAAGGTCTAAACACCATCCTTCTCTCCCAAAACTTGGCCCCCAGTGCCACCTAGTGTCTACCCTTCAGCAAGACACCACAAAAATACTAAACAGGGCTCCTGCGCTCTGCTGAACAAAATACCATCATGACAAAGAGGAAGAACTCAACAGACATTATGAATTACTTAAAATCTAAAGCTTCTCAGAAAGAACATGAAAAATCTCCAGAAGAGAGTTTCATAAACCTAGAATTTTCTGAACTAAGTGACAGAGAATTTAAAGTAGCCATTCTAAAAGCTCCGAGAGAAATGAAAAAATACTGGCAGAACACAATAGCTGAAGTGAATGACCTAAGAAAGAAAATCTATGAACAAAAGGAACAATTTAACCAAGAAATTCAAAATATAAGGAAGATTGAGATGGAAATCCAAAAGATAAATAATACAATAAAAGAAGTGAGAAACGAAATAACTGCCATAGGAAACAGGGCCAACCAGATGGAGGAAAGAATTAGTGATATCGAAGATCAGAACATGGAAACATCTCAAAAAGAGGAAGAGAGGGAATATAGAACCAAAAGGACTGAAAGAACTCTGCAAGAACTTTCAGACTACATGAGACAAAACAACATTAGGATAATAGGATTAGAAGAAGCAGAGTACTCTACAGAGAGCATACTCAAACAAATAGTAGATTAGAATTTCCCAAACCAATGGAAAACCTGGAACCTCAAAATCAAGAAGAAAACAGGTCCCCTAGATACCTGGACCCTAGCAGATCTTCTCAAGACACATGGTACTAAAGATGTCAAAAACTAAAGACAAAGAAACAATTCTCAAGGCAGCCACAGAAAAAAGAATTATAACCTTTGGAGGGAAACCCATCAAGGTGACATCATACTTGTCAGCAGAAACTCTACAAGCCAGGAGGGAGTGGAATCAAATATTCAAAACTTTAAAAGAGAGAAACTTCCAGCCAAGAATAAATTATCCAGCAAAATTATCTTTCAGATATGAAGGGGGAATAAAAACCTTCTCAGACACACAGAAGCTGAGGGAATTCACCAGCACAAGGTCAGCACTTCAAGAAATACTGAAGGAGCCTCTTCAACCTGAAACAAAACATCAGGACAAATGGAATAAAGTTGGGGCAACAAGAAAGAAAACAAATAAAACAATACATAAAAAGTAATGGCCACAGGAAATCCTCACATATGGATCATCACTCTAAATGTTAATGGACTGAACCAACCAATAAAAAGATACAGAGTAGCAGACTGGATTAAAAAACATAACATATCCATATGCTGTCTCCAAGAGACACACCTCAGCCATAAGGACAAACACAGACTCAGAGTGAAAGGATGGGAAACAATACTCCAAGCAAATGGTAACCAGAGAAAAGCAGGAGTTGCCATACTGATATCTAATGAAATAAACTTCAGGTTAAAAAAGATAGCGAGAGACAAAGATGGACATTACATAATGATAGAAGACACAATACAACAACAAGAAGATTTGACACGAATTAATATATATGCTCCCAACAAGGAATCACCAAAATATACAAGGCAACTACTAACAGATCTGAAAGCAGAAACTGACAAAAAACACAATCATTGTGGGAGACTTAAACACCCCGCTAACAGCCAGATCATCCAAACAGAAAATAAATAAGGAAATATCAACTCTAAATGACACATTACAGCAATTGGACATAATTGACATTTATAGGACACTTCATCTAGCAAAAAGATACTATACCTTCTTTTCTAATGCACATGGAACGTTCTCAAGGATAGACTACATTGTGGGATACAAAAGTAGCCTCAGCAAATTCAAGAAGATTGAAATCATACCAAGTGTATTCTCAGACCACAGAGCTTTAAAATTGGACATCAACTGTACATGGAAAGCAGAAAAAAGCACATATACATGGAGATTAAACAATAGCTTATTTTAAAATGACTGGATAAAAGAACAAATAAAAGAAGAGATTAAAAATATATAGAAACTAATGACAATGAAAATACAACATATCAGAATTATTGGGACACAACAAAATCAGTAATAAGAGGGAAATTTATATAATTACAAGCTTATCTTAAGAAACAAGAAAAATCACAAGTAAACACCTTAGCATCCCATCTTAAAGAACTAGAAAAAGAAGAGCAGGCAAAACCCAAAATCAGCAGAAGGAAAGAAATAATGAAAATTAAAGCAAAACTAAACCAATTAGAGAACAGAAAGACAATAGAAAAAAAAATATTACAGAGAGCTGATTCTTTGATAAAGTCAACAAAATTGACAAACCCCTGGCTAGACTAATCAAAGGATGAAAGGAAAGGACACAAATATCCAAAATTAGAAATGAAAGGGGAGAAATAACCACTGATACCACAGAAATACAAAGGATTATAAGAAAATATTATGAAGGGCTTTATGCCACTCCATTTAACAACCTAGAAGAAAAGGACAAGTTTCTAGAAATATATAGCCTACCCAGACTGAACCAAGAAGAACTGGATAATCTAAATAGACCGATCAATAGCAAAGAAATTGAAATGACTAGCCACAATCTCCCTAAAGGCAAAAGCCCTGGACCAGATGGTCTCACCAACGAGTTCTACCAAGCATTCAAAGAAAAATTAACACCTATCTTCCTCAGACTCTTCCAAAAAAAATCAAAGAAATCGAAGCAATACTTCTTATCTCATTCTATGAGGCCAACATTACCCTAATACCAAAGCCTGGTAAAGACAACACAAAAAAGAAAACTATAGACCAATATCTCTGATAAACACAGATGCAAAAATCCTAAACAAAATATTAGCAAATAGAATACAACAATACATCAAAAAGGCTATATATAGATCATGATCAAGTGGGATTCATCCCGGGCGCACAAGGATGGTTCAATATACAAAAATCAATCAATATGATACACCACATAAACAAAATAAAAGATAAAGACCATATGGTCATATCAATTGATGCAGAAAAAGCTTTCAACAAGATACAATATCCATTTATGATCAAACACGAAATAAAGTAGGTATAGAAGGAAAGTATCTCAACATAACAAAGGCCATATATGACAAACCCTCAGCTAACATCATACTGAATGGGGAAAAGCTGAAACCTATTCCCCTAATATCATGAACAAGACAGGGATGCCCCCTGTCTCCACTGCTATTCAATATAGTACTGGAAGTTCTAGCCACAGCAATCAGGCATGAGAAAGGAATAAAAGGTATCCAAATTGGGAAAGAAGAGGTCATATTGTCACTCTTTGCAGATGACATGATCCTTTATATAGAAAATTCCAAAGATTCCACCAGGAAATTATTAGAAATGAATACAGTAAAGTCGCAGGATACAAAAATCAATGTACAAAAATCAACAGCATTCCTATATACAAACAACGAATCTTCAGAAAAAGAAATAAGGGAGTCAATTCCTTTTGCTATCACAACAAAAAGAATGAAATACCTGGGAATTAACAAAGAACATGACAGAATTATACACGTAAAGCTCTAAGGCACTTTTGAAAGAAATCGAAGCAGACATTAGGAAATGGAAAAATATCCCCTGGATAGGAAGACTTAACATTGTTAAAAATGGCCATTTTGCCCAAAGCAATCTACAGATTTAATGCAATGCCTATCAAAATCCCACAATCATGCTTTCGTGAAACAGATAAAAGAATTATCAGATTTATATGGAAACATAAAAGACCTTGAATTGCCAAAGCAATACTACATAAGAAAAATAAGGCTGGTGGTATTATACTACTTGACTTCAATTTATATTACAAACTATCAGTAGTCAAAACAGCTCAGAAATGGTATAAAAACAGACACATAGACCAATGGAACAGAACGGAAAACCCAAAAATAAATCCACAAATTTATGCACAAATAATTTTTGATAAAGGAGCAAAAAACATGCAATGGGGAAAAGACAGCCGCTTTAGTAGGTGGTGCTGGGAAAGCTGGAAAAACATATGCATAAGAATGAACTTGAGTTGTGAACTCTCACCATATACAAAAGTTACATCAAAATGGATTAAAGACCTTCATATAAGACCTGCAACAATAAACTGTATAGAAAAAAATGTAGGTACTAAACTTATAGACCTAGGGCACAAGGAAGACTTCATAGACCTGACATCAAAGGCAAGTGAAGTAAAAGCAAAAATAAATGAATGGGACTATATCGAACTAAAAAGCTTCTGCACAGCAAAAGAAACCATCAACAAGGCAAAGAGACAGCCAACTGAATGGGAGAAAATATTTGCAAATAACACATCAGATAAGGGTCTAATAGCTAAAATATATAAAGAACTAATAAGACTTAACAACAAAAAAACAAACAACCCAATTCAAAAGTTGGGCAGAAGCACTAAACAGACACTTCTCCCACGAAGAAATACAAATGGCCAGCAGACATATGGAAAAATGCTCATCCTCATTAGCTATCAGGGAAATGCAAATCAAAACCACAATGAGATACCACCTCACACCTGTCAGAATGGCTGTTATCAACAAGACAAGGAATAACAAGTGCTGGAGAGGGTGTGGAGAAAAAGGGACTCCGGTACACTGCTGGTGGGAGTGCAAACTGGTACAACCACTGTGGAAGGCAGTGTGGAGGTTCCTCAGAAAATTAGGAATGGGGCTACCATATGACCCAGCAATCCCCCTTCTGGGGAATCTACCCAAACACCTTGAAAACCTTAGTCCGCAAAGACTCATGTACCCCAATGTTCATCGCAGTGCTGTTCACGGTGGCCAAAACATGGAAACAACCAAAGTGCCCTGCGACAGATGACTGGATAAAGAAGCTGTGGTACATATACACAATGGAATATTACTCAGCTATAAGACAAGATGAAATATTGCCATTTGCAACAAAATGGATGGACCTGGAGATCATCATACTAAGCTAAATAAGCCAGACAGAAAAAAAAAAAAAACCTGTATGACTTCATTCATATGTGGAATATAAAACTGAAAGCAACAAAGAAAATGAACAAAACAAACAAACCATGGACACAATCAATAGTTTAATGTTTATTTGGGGACAAGTGGGGAAGGGATGGGAGAAGAGGGAGGGGGTGGGAGAAAAGGGAGGGGAAGCTGAATATAAGGTGATGGAAAGAGAACTCACACTGGGTGGTGAACTTATTATACAACAAGTTGACAATGCACTGTAGAATTGTATGCCTGAAACCTATGAAATTCTTGCTAAAAAATGTCACCCCAATAAGTCTAACAATAAAAAAAGTAATAAATAAATAAAATAAAAAGCTAAAATAGTTTTTATTTTAGATCACTGATTGATCTTCATTTAGATCAGCTTGATTTCTTTTTAGGATCTGGCAAAAAGTCCAGTGACAATTTTTAATGGCTTTCAAAAATTCATTTTCCTAGAAATTAAATAAACATCCTTTGTCCCTGTAATCCTCTTGCATTATTACTATGGTTTGCTTTCCAAATTGCCAGCCTGAAAAGCCACTGCAGGAGAAACTCATTGTTTTCATGTAGTGATTGGTGTTGATGTACATATTCTTTAGCAGCTTGGTTTTACCCACTCAAAGAAGGAGCCGGACCTATATCTAAGGACAGAAATACCTCTATATTTTTTTTCATGTCTCAAATGAGACAATAACAATCTCACTCATTTTGACTAGGTTTCTCAAAGTTGAGTGTTTATCAGAACCTGAAAGGCTTGTTAAACAATACATTTGTGGTGAAAGAATACAAGTTTCTACTGCAATAGATGGGGATAGCGCCTGAGAATTGGTGTTTCTAACCTGGTTTCTAACCAGGCCCACTATGACAATGGCTCTCATACTATGAATTGTGGTAGACTGTGGATCTGCCCACCAATCCTACTTATTCTCCATATTCTGAAAATGTGTACTATACTACCTTCTAATCATCAAGGTAAACTCATAATCTAGTCTCAGGTAACTAGTAGACCTTGTTTTCCTAGGCATAATGCTTAGTTCAGGGCCAAATGTCTAACCTAATATCAGATATCTGCACCAATAATTCTTTAATTAAACTAGGATCATGGACCTGAAAAGATAAGAACCAGAGATTAATAGCAGCCATTATGTCAATCACACAGAGGAAGTCTATCTAAAGTAATAAAGCAGAGAGAAGGGGAAATGAGAGAGAGTGCCTTGACCTCAGTTGAGTTACATTACTGTCACCTGCACCCAAACGAGTCCTGACATACAAAAATGGGAAGATTATCATAAGAGATGTAATGTCTTCTGTAATGTCTTCCTTGGAAAAGAGATTATTATGTTATGTCTATCGGTGATCCAAAAGGTAGATTGAAGTTGTCACTAGAACTGTTCATTGAAATATTTCTGCTCTCCTTCCAACCAGAGGGTTGGCTTGCCCTTCCTTTTCCATTTGAAGTTAGGCCAGTGAAGTGTGAGCAGACATGACATCCATCACTTCCAGGTGGGATCTTTAAGAGCCAGTGTGCAATTTGCCATGTTACCTTTTTAATACCCTACTGGTTTTTTTACTTGTCAAAATTGTCTAGTAACCTTATATTTTTCCCATTGCTGTTAATTAAGAGTCTACTTAATTATGAGACAATTCTTTTTGTTTGACCATCAGATCTAATAACCACTGGACCACAAATATTTATATGTTTAATAGACTGTGATTATTTTTAATATAATAAAATGTAACCTGATGGAGTCTTAAATTAGAAACCTCTCGCACCATGTGCTAGCTGCACTGTCCGATATGATAGCCACCAGCCCCATGTGGCTCCTGAGCACTTGCAATGTGGCTAGTCCAAATGAGACATGCCCTGCGTGTGTAAAATACACACCAGATTTCAAAGACAGTGAAGAGATTTTATTAATAATTTTTATATTTTAGATGTATTAAGTTAAATAAAATGTATTCTGAAAATTAATCTTACCTGTTTCTTTTTACTTTTTTAATGTGGCCACTAGCAGACTTTAAATTGCATATGTGGCTCACATTGTATTTCTTTCAGACTCCCTGGTCTAAAGTCAAAGTGTGTTCATGATTAACTGTGATTAAGATTGTTCTTCTGGCAGTGGCTGTGTTTGCATGCCTTTGCAGTCACACCACGCCATCATAGCTGACTTCCATGTGTTACACAACAGCCTCATCTCCCTGACTGAAGTCTCTGCTCTTTCTCATCTTTCACAAAACATGGTCATGAGACTCATCCTGTTTATCAGTCTCCCTTAGAATATATCCATTCATTAATCAGAAATTAATATCAACCTTTATATCCAAATTCATCAGCCTAATGCCTGGCACTCTCCAACAACTGATTACCCCATAGCTCTCCAATACCATTGATTTGTATTTTCTGGCCTAGTCCTATCCAGACCTGCTATTTGCACGGGCTTATCTTTTGCACACACTTGTTTTTAAAGTGCAGAGCTATTCCTATTACTCTCTATCAATCCATGACCTTCTGTGCCTTTCACACTCACTACACAGATGTTCTCCCCTTCAAGATCGCCCATAGTTGACTCCACATAGTTCTCTGTACCATTCTCCTGATGCCATCTCATCTGTCCTTTACTACATTATATAATTCATGGCATGAATTTTTATTCATTGAGAGAGTTCATTAGAATATAGTTTAGGTAATTCATATGTATGCATTCTCTCTTCATACTAATTTATAAATTACTTTGAAGTAGAGTGATGTATTTGATAAAATGACAGAGCTATTATGCATCTGAAAAATCAATTACATGCTTTACAAGTGGGGCAGCTGAGGACCGTTTAAATGACTTATCAGAGGTTGTATGTGTCATCAGTGGCAGAACTGGGGCTGGAACTCCCATTTTTTACTGGTGCCGCTCGAACAAGCCACCTTTACTTTTCTAATTTATTCTCCTTTCCAACATGTAGGAGATGCCCCTTGCATAAATCAAGTTGTCTCAACTGAGCCGTGCAGAGGCATCAGAAGCTGACTGATGGTGCCTAAAGGGGAGGACATTGGATCATTTTGCTGGGGCTAAGAGCACTAAATCTCCCGTAGGGTTAGCCCCAGGGAGTGAAGAGTAAGCTAAATCATAGGCAATTGAGCGAGGGTTAGAGGCAAGTCTCCTATCACAGCAGGGAAGTTGAAATGCGATGCGTTTTTGAGAAAAGAAGGAAGGAAGGTGTCTGTTCAAAGAGCAGCAGGTTGCCAGATATGAAACAGCAAGTTAAATTTCTAAATGCTATCCATGGCTCAGCCACAGACCATATTGCTCTTTCTATACTGTCAGTCTTGAACGAGGTAGGCTCAATTGAGATAAAACAAGCCTGAAGCTTGCTTGTCTTCAGTTACAATAGTCTGAGAAAACTATTATAAGGCAAGGTTAATAATACTAAGTTCTATGCATAGTTTGCAATTCACAAGTGCCATAAACTGGTATTTACAGAGAGAGAGAGCGAGAGAGAGCGAGAGAGAGATGAATTTGTTAAACCTGTCCTCATCTTCTTCACACTATCAGGTTTGCAGAGGATCACAATTTTGTTATATCTCTATTATATCCCTCAAAGGCAGCACATGAATCCACATAGGACTTGATTTACCATTTA